>JAEMON010000005.1:738236-749290 GCA_030264115.1 Lygus lineolaris
AGGAACTTGGCTTCATTACAAAGCACTGTCTTTGGCAATCTATAGTTAACAATTTTTTGGATTTTCAGTTCGATCATTTCACAACCTGTGAAAACCTTGTACCTAACTCCCCGTACCTATTTGTTATACGATACGAGGTTTCAGTGATTTCCACAGCCCATTTCACCGCAACAACCATGTTTTCTTCTACACTTTCAGAGGGCAAAATTATCGATTTCCGCCTAAATTCAAACCACAGGACGATGAGAAACGAGATTTTCCGTTCAAGAACTCAAAAACCCGTTTTCGGCAAAAAGATCTTGGTACGAGGTTTTTATTTGATGCCATCGATACTTAATTATGTTGGCAGAGTATGTAAATATTGTTTCTCTATTCGTAGGTCATTCCTCCTCTTCTTGCATTTCACGAGTTGAGTTCCGTATCTTCTTGATCCAAGTTCGGGACCGCAACTCGAAATTCTATCTTTTTATGCTGTATTTAACAGAAGGCATATGTAGATTGTCATTGGAAGAGGAAGATAACACTTTAGACGTTTGCACTTTCACTGATTAGTGGTCTCAACTGGAAGGGAAAGTGTTCGTAGAACGCAAGGGCGCATGTGCACGTAAAAAGACGAAAAGTCCGGTCATCACCATTCATTGGACCGGAAAACCAGAATGTCGTGGAAAAATGAAGAGAAAACAGATTGATGTATTTTAACTCGACCAGATAATATGGGAGAAGTTTTTGGAAATCCTGTCTAACATTATTAATGGAGTGAACTTACAGCGGAGTTGATATTACAGATGGATAACAGCGGTTCTTGCGTGTTCTCGATATTGTTAGAAATCCCCATCAAGGAAGTGGCTAATCGACTAATAGATCTGATACCGACATGAACTATAATAGATGGATGAGCAAAAATGTTGGTTAAAAAAAATAAACCTTGGTGGATCTGCTCAAACCGTACGTTGTGTCTGTTGGGTGTTTCTAGGCTATGGATCATCTTCTGCAAGACCAGGATGAGAATTCAGAATGAAGAAAAATTCATCCTGATGAAGGATTTAGAAAGAATCCTCCTGAAGTAGGAATTCAGGAATGAATCCTCTAAAGCAGCTCAATTACGTTTGGTGCCGCATCAGTACCACGAGGGAATGGCGCCGACCCACAGTGGCTGAAAGTATGTAGAAAATATCGTCCCCTCCAGCCTCTTATATCAAATTTCGCGCTGATTCCTAATAATACCATATTTATCCAAGTTCCGTAGTTAGTTAGCTGCGATATCTTGGAAAAACCTCCAAAATTCACTGTTTTGGTCCTTGGAACCGCTCAACATAGTTTTTGTATCAAAAATTGTCAATCGTGAACCCCGAAAAAGTCAGGCAAACCGAAAACTTGGAAAAAAACCACAAACAAATCATGGTTACTGTGTTGGTGAGCTGGCGATGGTCTCATTCGATGTAGAAGTCTCAATTCTTCAAATTTCTCTCAAAAACCATTTCGAGCCAGCAGTGACCATAAAAGTGAAATTTTTTATTTTTTTTTTATAGGAACATGTGGTAAAATCGGGGCAATTTCGCCCAAAAATAACCCCTGTTTTGAGCCACTGTGGGTCGGCGCCATTCCCTCCTGATGCTGCTGCGGCACCAAACTTACTTGAGCCGATTTAGAGGGTTCATTCCTGAATTCCTTCTTCAGGACAAACTTTTCTTCCTTCTGATTCTCATCCTAGTCTTGCAGAAAAAATTCCATTGCCTGGAAACACCCAATGGACACAAGGAATACAGTTTGAATTGACAGTTGAATTTGATTGGTTTGATTTGAATTGATTGAGAATTAAATTTATGCCATCTTAGGTAATACCTGAGATTCATATTAAGATTTTGTGCAATGTTCGGCATCTTAGGTAATACCCAAGATATATACGTACAATGAATTCGTACAAAGTATCTGATGACCCTTAATCCTGTCAAATAAGCAATTACCAGATCAGTTTCGGAGTTTGGACTAACCAGGTGATTATGCAGCCGTTGAGGAGTGGTTCTGGGAACAAGTAATGAAAAGCTCGGACATTTCGTACCAAAGCCTCTTGTTCGACCAGAGCTTACTTCAATACATGCTCGTGTTGTACCTTTCTTATGTAACGATCAAGTTGGCTAAACAGTAGAAAGTGGTGTGATGGAACGGACAAGTTTTTCTCATTCAAAATAGCTACACTCACTCTAAAGAAGTCACTCAGGAAATGTTATTTTTTATGCGGCTCTTTCTTGAGGCAGAAACCAGTAAAAGAACTGGAACAAGTCTCTGGGAAGGGTTCGTTGGATGTAAGTTTTTAATTTTAAAGGTTGTTGGATTGCGAATATTTTTGGTAAACTGCCTCTTTAGAGACATACTGTAGGGTGGTATAGTACCTACATTATAATATTATATTCAGCTGTGTAACTCGTTACGTAGTTACATTATTCCTTCATAAACCGTAGTTTTTGCTTCCTCGCTAAGGAAGGTAGGAAAAGGTAGGGGTGAGGGTGAGGGTATTCTTGTGAGAAATATAAAAAATTGTTGCCCTCCAAAATCAAAATTGTAACTTGTTTTTTACGTTTCAGAGCTTTCTGAACAATTTTTGTTCCTTGTCTGTCTGTCTGTCCGTCTGTATGCTTCGCCTTATCACAGGCAAAACTACACGAAGTACCTAATGGTCCTAATTTGACGAAATTTTCAGGGGTTGTGGGGGTTAGGCCCGTGAAGGGCCCACATTAATTTAATTGCCATCGGGCAACTAGTAGCGTAAGCATGCTCAAACGTGAATTTACTGAAAACACGATGTTTCAGTTCCTAATGGACCGATTTCGCCCAAAGTCACTGGGTAGTTGGGGACTGACTCCAAAACAATCAACTATGAATTTCATGGATCAGTAATAGCTACAGCGCAAGCGCAAACTTGAAATTAGTTATCATAGGTATACCTCCGGAACAATTCTACTAACATACCTAGTATTTAGTTCTTGAGACTCGGCCGGAAGGAGAAAAAATTGATTACGCCAACGATTCGAAAAATGTATTATCCATCCTCAGGGCTATTACTTACAACGCAACAAGAAAATGTCAAAACAAATCAATTTTTTCTTCTTCCGGCCTGTTTTGAAGAACTGAATTCTAGTTTATAATCACGGTCCAGAATCTCCAACAATACTATTCTACTAATTTCGCTAAAATGTTCACTAACTGATCCTATACGTCCATGTTACTGAAGTGAGGAAACTATAATGCCCACCTGATTCGGCAGACGTTTTTGCCTCAGGTACTCTGCTTGGTTCCCATGGAAAAAAATAATAAAATTTTGTATTAGGAGGGGACGGAATCTTCAAATAATATTGCCCTAGGTATGGGTATGATTTTTTTCTTTTCCAATCTTTAGAATCTGACAAGACCACTGTGTGAGACCACCCAGAGTTCTGTGTGACCAAATTTGTCACTGACACCTTCCAGTTAGTTACTTTGAGGAGCTTGGCAGAGACACGTGAGAGCTACATGTGTTTCCCTCTCTCCCAACAGGTGGCCAGGTAGGGGAGATACCCCCACCCTACCGGGTATGTATTTTGGGGTATATAAGTTGGCTCATTGGCCCAATAAATCATTCCATCTACTTCATATCCTGAGTCTTTATTGAACTACACCTTCACCAATAACGTTGGTGACTAAGACGTCAATTTGAAGATTACCATTCTCATCGAGAAAGCGGCCTGAGCTCCAGAACCGGACAAAGAAAACCTGCTAGAAAACTCCGGGGAAATCACCGCTAAGGCACATCTGAAAATCCGGAAACCTGCCTCCCTTCAGATTCTACCAGCGAGAAAAAAGCAGAGTCGACTGGAACACTTCGGAAAACCATCAGGAAACACACATTGCGACAAAATCGCCGTCCACCTGTCTCCGAGGGTCCAGCCTGCAGTCGTCCGAAAGAGGTGCCCTTCGATGAGGTACACGACTACACGTGTCTCTATCTCTCTCCACCAGGTGGCCCAGTAGGGGAGATACCCTCACCGTACCCTACTGGGTGTGTATTTGAGGGTATATAAGATGACCCATTGGCTCAATAAATCATTCCATCTGCTTCATATCCTGAGTCTTTATTGAACTACACCTGCACCCATAACAGTTACCATGAACCAATCTGAGGAAATTAGGTATAAAGATGTTTTCAGCTATAAAGTAGGCATATATACTCCTCATCTAAGTACTTGTTACAATTATTGTTTAAAAAAGAACTACAATTATATGTCTCTATGTTATTTCTGGAATCTTATTTTTTAATCAATTTACCAAAAAAGAAATGAGAGAGAATCTTACTCGTTAGCAGTAAATCAATTTGAAAAAAGAAAAAAATACTCCCAGACCCCCCTGGTAAGCTTGGTCATTTGGACGTCCTACTTTAGATTAGCGTCGATAAAAATATACCCAAATTCTCAACGCAAGCGGATTATAATTTGGTACATTTTACAACTTTTAGCGATCGGTGACGTTAGTTTATAATCAATCTGTTACTGTTAATTTGCCAGCCCAGTACATATATATAACTAACTCTAGCAAAAGCAAAACATGATATGCAAACGTGTGAGTCAGGTTGAGCACTTCGGTTGTGAAGATTGCCACGGATTTTCACGCTTGGCGAAGTACGAATCGAAACGGGGAAAACAGCTCGAGTCATCTCCGCTAGCTATCGTCCGGGATCTCAACAATTAACGCGACGGCCTACTGCAATTAGTTGGCAGCGAACTGTTGAGCGATAAATAGATTCGGTTGTCTTAACTCACTTTCCTAGCTTGACAAAAAGAACTTGGTTCTTATCTGGCATCCATCTGACTGTACCTACTGTTGAAGTGGATTGTAAGCTGAATAATGACAATACGTGGCTTCTTCGTTAGGTCAGTGGTCCGCACCTATTTTCGCTTTCATTAGCATCCTCAGCGACATATCTGGATAAGTGGTCAGTGGTTCACTTAGGTCAGTTAGACATTAGTGTCAGTGTTTGGTTTACTGTAGTAGTTCCCTCTTATCTTCGTGTATTAAATATACGATATAAATTTTTGTTGGGACGATGTACCTAGCGACATAAATTTTATGTAGAAAGTTCAACTTTTCTTCACATACCGAAGGTGGAAGACAATTTCATCAAATTAGCAAGAATAATATATTTAGTAGGTATTAGTTTTTGCCCGGTATAATGAATTGACCATAGACAGAAAGGCTGACCGACAGACATGGAACGAAATGTGTTCAAAAAGCTCTGAAACGAAAAAATCCAGTGGAACTATTGATTTTGGAGTAAACAATATTTTTACTTCTTGCAAAATTAGTAGGGCAACAATGAAGAGGAATGTTTCTCTAAGATATTTTCAGAAGGGATCGTTGGTCCGGTCATGAAATCTTAAGAGGAATTGCGGACATTGATGAGGACATTCGCGAGGAATTCAGCCTGGTTGATCTGCAATCACTGGGAGGTGGGATAACTTTTGCTATAAAAGGTGACTCCACCCACTCAGCCATCAATACAGTCAGTTATTCCACAGTTGAATCACCATTCAAGACATGAAGACCTTGGTATGTGATTTTTTAATTCATAAGAATATATGAAATATCGAAAAGTAGGCAGCTAAGTTAGGTACCTGGGACATCTTCAAAACTCAGGATATTCTTATATTATTATGTGTAAAAGCGAACAATAGGCTGATAACTGAGTATGAGCTATAGATATACATATAAGCATAAATATCAGCAAAAGAACTCAGAACTTGAAATCAAAATTCATTTTACGAACCACTTTGCAAAATAGAACGTTAAAACCGACAACAAACTGAATCTATAAAAACGATGAATGTATAGAAACAAAGAATGAAAGCTGTTCTTTTGTTCTCGTGGAATATTTAGCTACAAATGCGCTCACTCAGGTAAAAAAAAAGTTAACATCTGCCTTTAGAACTGGAATCCTGTTCCAAGTGCCAGGTCAACAGAAACTTTCTCAACCCTGCGGTTAAAGCAAGTTAGCTTGAATACAGGCCAAAAAAAGTTGATCCAAGGTCAAACTGAAAGTCAACCCAAACTTGGACCTTAAGAAACCTTTACTTTTTAGACCTAAACTTTTTGCTTGGAACAAACCTGAAGTAAAATGTATATGAACTCGGAAATACCAAACGATCCCAGCTTCCAAAATTTAAGGAAATTTCAATAAAATTGTTATTATAATATGTACCTAACGTTCCGTATTTCACATCGAATGTTGACTTCCAAGTTGAATTTTAAAAGACCTCCTACTGTGACCTGCATACCTCATTTCTTATTATGCTTGTAACCGAAAAAGGATTTTATTTCTGGTAGGTATTAAATATTAGACTTTTAAGTTCAGTGCTGGTAGTTTTATATAATGTATTTTGCCTACTTTATAGGCATCTTCAGGTAACTCATCAGGTACTTCAACAGGTCAAGTTGTTTTCTGTTGGTTTGTAAAGTGGTTTTTAAGGTGTTTTGTTGGTTTGATTTGACGGTGATCTTTTTGGGAATCCTTTGATGAGAGTGTGAGCCTGTTTGTTGGTCTGCCTCAAGGAAATGTAAACATAAATAAGTTACCTGAAGATGCCTAAAAATAAAGTAGGGGAAATATATTGTGTGAAACAACCAGCGTTGGAACTAAAAGTCTAATATTTATTACCTACATGTTATTCCTTAAATTGAGAAGTGAAAGTCCTATGGAGTTCCTTAAATTGAGAAGTGAAACCAGAAAAACATTGATGATTATATTTCTGTCCGAATCGATCATAGAGCTGTTAATAGCTCTCCAGAATCAGTGGTAGAGCCAAATTAATATATCTACGTATTAAGAGCTGACTGGTTCATAGATATCCCCCAGGAAGGGCGTCCCGGTTCGCGAGGTGCTGCCGTATACTGATGAACGGTGCCTTGCTTACTCACCATAGCTTCAAAATTCCTATTTTTGCAGTAAACCCCATTAGGTAGGTGGTTAATTAGGGTTGTGCATAATTATAGTCAGAACCCGTGTTATATTGTTGTTTCAGGTAGTAGTGCTTGGAATGGTCGGTGTGACAGTAAGCTATCCATCATGGGACCTACCGATGCCAGTTCAAGATACCCCTGAAGTTGCTGCCGCCAAACAAGCTCATTTTACTGCCCTGACCAAAGCAACGTCTTCAGTTCCAGCATGGGAAGCTCGAGGTCACACAGAACCTGAAGACGACGGTTCCTGGAGAGACGACGGATCTTGGAAGCAATACGACGACGGTTCCTGGAAGGACGACGGATCTTGGAAGCAGTATGACGACGGTTCCTGGAAGGACGGCTCGCATTCCTGGAGCCACGAAGAATCAGGTACCCGCTGGGACGGCCACGACAAGAAGTGGACCGGCCCAGTCGCACTGCCTCCGGGATACGACAAGCACGGTGCTCCTCTCCCGGTTCTGGACACTCCAGAAGTATCAGCAGAGAAAACCAAGCATTTCCACTTGTATTTCCACGCGGCCGCCAAAGCCGCCCCTCCTGCTTGGCACAGTTAAAAACGCGCTTCTATTGAACTCGTTATACCAAATCTTATACGATTGATGTGGTTCCTGTAAGGGAAATTACTCCAATTCTACTCCGTTTTTTGTGCGGTCACAATATAAATTCCTGCTATTACGCCATCATCAGCTATTACTCCTCAAGACATCACCACACGTTCACCAAAACCGTTTACTGCCACCTTTGACTAGGTACGAACTGAAACTGACTAGCTTAACATTCAACAAAACAAAACTGACAACCAACAAACAAATTCAGAATTTGGTTTGGTTTTGAATTTGTTTGTTGGTTGTCAGTTTGTCAGTTTTTTTAATAAATGTCAAGCTAGTCAGTTTCAGTTCATACCTAGTCAAAAGTGGTGGTGAAAGTTTGTAGTGATGTTGGGAACGTGAAGTGATATCTTGAGGAGTAATACCTGAGGATGGCGTAGTAACAGAAATATATATTGTGAATTTACAAAAAATTTCGTAAAACTGAAGTGATTCCCCTTCCAATAACCAAATCAATACCTATTGAGTTCTCCGAACCGAATCAAAAAGCACTCAACAAAAATCAAACCTTATAGGTACGTTTTTAATAAAATGGTTCTATCGAATTTTTGATCTAAATTATAGCCAACCTAAGTATAGTACCTGAGCTCTAGAGATGTTGATCAATAAATGTAGAATATGGTGTTAAAACATTTTTGTATAAGTTTACCCGCGATTCGTCTCCTTCCTCTCGATCGGAAACAGTGGTTCTCAACCTTTCCTCGGTCATCCCCCCCCCCCCCCCCCCCCCCCAGAACAAAGAGCATTTTTTTAGCCCCCCTCTAGGGCCTGTAGATCATCCCCCATGAATGTACCGTGTGGGTTGGGTCTTTATCAAATGAATCAAAGGGTCAGAGAAGTATAGCGATTCGAATTCATGTTGCTGTTACGCTTTCAACAGAAGTCAGTAACACGAAAGTGAAAACACTCAATTTCGGGAACAAGATTTGGTAACTCGATTTGGACAAATGTTAACCTTCGTGATACAGGCTACTGCTGGGAAATTCGTTACTGCGATATGCACCAGAATAGCTGGGTATTGAACTCAGCTGTCACCTTGGTCTATCATATCTTCTGATCCTATGTAAGGGAACGCCCCCCAGGTTGAGAACTACTTATCTACATTATAGTCGCCATCATGACGCAAATGTGAAGATGAATGAAAATTGAGATGAGTGCAGGACATCCTGCTTCTCCAGTAGCTATTCTATAACAGGTGAAAGCCCTGAATCATTATTGCGTTGGCAAGGGCAAATTTAGTTTCATTGCTTACATTTCAAAATACTTACTTATGTGCAGATTCGTGATTTCACGAATTCTGATTCGTTTGAATCACTCGGAGTTCCTGAGGCAAACGGATAAAGTTCCTCGGCTAATTGCACTTTCCTGATTTTTGGTTTTGTACGAAAAATGTAAACAGGAGGCCAACAGAGTGAATCTGCTGTTGAAAACCTCGAATCTGCAGTTCTTAGGTATTTCCAGGTATTTATGCAGTCAATAGTTATTTCTGATTGGATCAATTCGAAGAAATGGCGATGCTTTGAAGATCTCTTTGGCTTTGTGGCCCTCAGACTGGGACTGACATAGAGGAACCCCAACCCATTCCATTAAGCCATTTCTCGACCATACTACAGGACAGGACCGATATCGGAAGTGAAAAGGATGCTGGAGTTAATTGGAGTGAGGCCCACAACTGATAGGACATGAGCTCCCGGAAACACTTATAAAATCCTTAGCCACACCAGTTATAAATTAATCATTTCGACAAAAAAAAAATGATGCATAACGAATATTAAGTGTTGAAGTCAGCCTCGTTTAGATACAGAATGTTGTAGGAAAGCGACAGAAAAATAATCTCAATACAATCAATCAAAATTGATACATAGATGAGGACCCCCAAATTCGAAAGAAATAATAATATCTAAGTACCTACATCTGCTTTTGCGTATAGGTATACAGATACCTACCACATCGTCATTCCTAGTATATGGACAGTAAATATAGTTTTTCAACAAGCGGTATGAATGTAGTTTTTCGTAGGTAAAGTTCAAGAGTTGTAGGTAAATTTAGACTGAATGAATCACCTGAACAAGCAGGTCGTTCTGAAAAATATTATAGGTTATCTGATGTGGCTTGATGTGAGCAGTGGTTGTGGCAACGCAGCGTGACGAATGCAGCTGCAGCAAATAATGACCACTACATTACCTATAGGAAGGCTGGAGGTGCGGTTTCAATAAAATGCACTTTCTTCTGTTAGAAAATTTCACACGCAAAAGCATTATGGTAATATAATGATGATATCATAACTAATCATAAATACTCATGACAGAGTCGATTAGTTTTCTCTCATCCGCGGTACTTCCGTCTCACCTGCTCTTCCAGAGGCAACCATAGGTGACGGATCTGTGTAACTGACTTTTAAATTTCACAACACTTGAGTACTTTTTATTACCATGAGAAAAGGTGTAGTTAAAGGCCAAACTTACGATGTCAATAATTTAAAAAAAAACAACAAAGAAAATGAGAATTTAGCGGCTTATTCTCACCACAAAGATTTTGGAACAGAAGTTTTATAAATATAAAGATTTTCAAATTATATACTCAAGGTTTTCATGAATTGTTAATCGACAGCGCGACACGTGAATTTGTTGGCAATATGGTGACACGTGGTTATGTCACGGCCTTGAGGCCCGTTGGGTACAGATTCCCACCATTGTCATGCAATTGTTTTGCGACGGCAAATAAAAGATTGATTGATTGATTATCACAGCGATGGAGTGGGGGTGATTTTATGACGGCTTTGTGGCACTTGGGTACTAGATCCCCACATACCACAGCCCACTTTCATGTAATTGGAGCTGTAATAGGGTTTATTACGTTGTTTGGAGGGATGATCAGCATTAACTACCAGCGATCCTATTCAAGGACAAGCTGATGTGAAATACACAGGTGCCACTAGGTGAATGGGGGTGCAGGGCTGCCAACACAAAATGATGAAATATTTCTCAGGGTACCTGAGACCCACGTGTTGTGCTATGGGTTATTATACATATTTTGGTAAAAATACAAATTTATGATTAAAATACTTACTTGTTACTTAGGTACTATCTATGTAATAAGTAGGTACATTTCTAAAAGTTTTGCCGCAAATTTGTTCGGAAGTGCTTGGCTCAAAAGTACAGCTTGATGATTTCATCACATTAACTTGATTTCTAATATTTTATCACATCGTCAGGTGGAAGGTAACTACATAAAGATGAGTAGGTTCCTACATTTTGTTGACGCATCCTAGATAGGTTGGGATAATGAAGGCAAGTGAACATGATTCAGACCAGGCCTTAGTCCACATTAAGGGGGCAAGGGACGTAGCCCGAAATTTCCTCTAAAATGCTTAAATCTCAGCTACCGAAGGGTTTATAAGAACTCACCATAAAAGTATTACTACTCAGCACCAAAGAGTTTAAAAAAAGGATAACATCC
>JAEMON010000005.1:802899-814072 GCA_030264115.1 Lygus lineolaris
AAAAGTGATATTTTCGGATACGAGTAGAATTACTACGCAACTTTTCCACCCAAGTTTTTCGTATACGTTTCCAGTTCACTTCTTTTCACCTCTTCCTTTGTGATGTGCCTGATACCATCATATCATTTTTACTTTACTGACTTGACTGGGACAAAGTATTGCAATCTGCCTTTAATGAAATTTCTGGAGCACATCCAAGGAAAGTTGGTTTCCCGATTTCCGAAAAGAACTCCGAGTTTTAGTATTGATTTCAATATTCAAAAGGAAGCTACTGCAGAGTTTTCATATTTTTAGATAAATTCTTGGGGGAATACTTAGGTACTTACTGGAAAAAGTGGTAAAAAATCGTTGATAGCAATAATTTTGCTAAATGGCCAGAGAGATTTTGATGAAAATTATATGAGTGGCTCTTGCTATATATGTGGTGTTACTGTTGTTCTGCGATATCCAACCTCTCATCTCTGGGAAACTACTCTAAAGACCGTAATCAGCAAACAAGCACCCAAAATCATCTATTTGTGGGTCTATACAAGTAAGGGAAGTAGTGTGAAGCTCCACACCAGATGTTATAACTTAGGAATGAGTTGAACAGCACCCAACGACAGTTTTCTCCTTCTCAAAAAATGGGGTTGAATCAAGAAAGTCAGAATATACTTTTTCATTCGTATATTATTCCCAAAAATTATGTACACTTCCAAACTCTTTATATGTACACTAATCTAAATACGCAACAAAATTGAGCTCAATTTAATCACTAACAAGTCTGTAGGCTTTGAAAGAGTCTAACTTACAGTGACAACATTATCTAATAGAAAGTTTGGTTGGCGAGTCATTCAATACGTACAAAATATAACCTGTATTCATATAACTTTAAATACAGATATATTGAGTATAAATGTATTTCCGATCACATCATTCTTCAACCTGAAAGTTCGTGCTTATAAAAATATTACCACTACATGGGAAAAATAAATATTTTATTTCGAAATAATCAAATAGGTATCGTTGCGTTTATTTTAATGGTAATGAGCAAAGAAAACAGTTCGTCACTACAACCCACCATGTATCACAAGCGAAGTAACTGTGTACAATTAACTTACTATGATGAGGTACAAGAAAAAATCGCTACATTATGTACAAATCTAACATTTCATCATATTTTGAACAGATCGACGAAAATATTCTTATACAACTAGGAAGAAAATAAAGATGTAGAGTCGAAGTGGACATTTTCCCCTCTAATTTGATGAACGAAAAACCCTGTTTCTGTGATTCAACAATATAAACTCACCGATGGCAGTAGTCGTTGTCGAATCACAAATATTGTTTCCCATTCTCGATCAATAATTTCAAAAACTCTTTGTCGTAGTGTGACAAATGGGAAAACACAAAAGGACAAAACTGTTTTTGTTCGCGAAGAAACAAGAAAATAACTATTTTTAGTTCAATTTGAAGTACTTGAGTAAGTGAAGAACCCAATATAGTAGGTGAAATCCGTATAACAAGTTGAACAACTTAGATGAGCAAAGTTGAAATGAGGCTAAATAGGAAATCCCAACTAACTAAATAGGAAATAGGAATCCCAACATAATAGCCTACCTAAAGGGTTTTGAATTAGGTAGGTGTTGTTTTCAGATAAACTTCAATATTCTATTTACATTAAAAATAAATTACCCATTTTTTGTAAAATGTATTTGAAATAATAACCGTCACCATTGAATGAATTTTTGAAATCATTGATCCAATTTTTTTAGACTAATTAAATAAATCTTTCCACAACAAATACCTATCTTTCATTTTTTCGTATATTTTCACATGAAAAGGCACCAAAAATCTTGGATCTTAGTGTTAAGGAAAACTTAGTTCATCGCTTTCCGAATCTGACCGGATGATATGAAAGAAATACCTATAGGTAATTATGTTTATAAAAATTCAATTTATAATAAAAGAAAAAAAGAAAATTGAAAGTTGTTGATGATATCGAAGAAAAGGGAAGAAGGTAAGGCAGTGAAAGGAGGGTAGGGTATACTTTCTAAACGTGGATCATCTGAACTAACAATCCACAACAACTGGACTAGACGATATCTTCAAATGTCACTAAATAAAAATAAAAAAGTTCTAACCGTTTCATTTTAATGGTTGCGGGAACTATGCTTTGGATTTCACTCGTCTCCCCAAAATCATAAATTTTAAGAATCTTCAATAATATAATATAATACGTAGGTTTGTTTTCAGTGATCAACTTACCGGTAAGAACACCGTTTGCAACCACGTTCGGGTGACTTCTGATCAATGACTGATGATCGATTCTGACTGTTTATAGTATCCATGGTGGTGTCATTCGGTTTGTAAACCACTTCCAATCACTTGTAAATGACACTGCGAACAAAACCTAATATGATATACATATGTTCATAATTAGGGGTTAAGTTCTCGACTGACTAACGATGGTGTGAATCGGTTCCTTCAGTGATCGATCAAAACTCAATGAACATAGTTCAATAATTATAAATTATGTCGAGTTCCAATTTCGTTGTAAAGCGTGAATAAAATGCCATGGTAGTATCAGTATTCATTTACATGACCTATTCGCTAGTACATAACTGGTAAATGTTTTGGTAATCTTGGGTTGACTGAACATACAATCTACAGCAGCAACAATGTTTCGTTTAGACTATTGGAAAGAACAACTTATCAAATAGACATAGTACGCGTTTACAACATTCCGCCATTACAGTAGTGTACATATGTTCACAATATATACAGGTAAGTAACGCCTTTACTAGAAAAAGAAGTTTTTGCCTCGGGAGCGGTGAGGCGTCAGTCGTCTTGATTTACTCACGAAGAGGGGAGGGGAATTCAGGGAGAGGAAGGGATGTTGAGGAGGGAGGGAAGAAGTGGAGGGGGAAATGGCGGACCTCACGTGAAGCGGTGTTCGTGTGAACGTCGCCATTGTCGTCCGTCGTCGTCGCTGAGGAATCCGCCGTTGTGGTACGAATGGGATCGTACGTGTGTGGGTCTTCTCCATCCGTCCAAATACCTAGAATTCCAAAATGAAGAAAATTTACTATTATTTCATTATTTTTGTGAAGAAATCCATAAATTATAGCTAAAATTTACTATAGGGTAAATCGAGCGACGATCAATTTGACCCATTTGAATATTAAGAGCTAACTTTAGTTTATTATTTCAATAATGAATCTGCGGAATCGAGAAAGAAATTGTTTTAGCGAATTTTTGAAGAACATCCAACTATTGAAATGGCTTCATTCAACTATGAAAAATGCCAAATTTTAAAAATTGTCTCCGTGAAAATCTGTTCCAGTCCATTCTAGAACGTTCCTAAAGTTTTACATTGTTCATTCCAGACGATAACTGACCCTGGAATCGATCTAAAAATTCAAAAAATTGTTAAAATGTCAATAATGACAAAAGGGAAGATGAGTTCGTTAGCCAGAATTTTCAGAGTACACTGAGCCTTTTAAAAAACTAAGAGTCAAAAACGTGTCTTTTGGTTTTTTTGGGGTAAATTACCGTCTTAAACATACCTAGGTCATACAATTTATGACCTATTTCAAAGATTAATTTTGACCAGATTTGGGGGATTTTGCGCTGATGCACCCACAAATCTGTCCAAAAATAATCTTTGAAAATTCGCTCATCAACTACTCATGCTGCATGAATTGAACTTTTTTAATTACCCTTACAAATTTGATGTTTTACGTTTCAAGATACGTAGAATCCGAAAATCGAATTTGAAATAATCGCCATCCGCCGTCCCTGCCATTTTGCTTACCATGAACCGAAATGGATGACATTTGGTGGGAAATTGGGGTTGAAATGTTGAAAACTCCATAGTTCAAAAGCTTCCAATAGTTGGTAAGTTTTTATGTATAATTAGTTGCTACGTATTTATTTAAGTATTAACCTCATGGTATATCAACTAGAATTTAAATAGTTTCCAATTTTTAGAATGGAGTGCGACCACGAAAAGTGCTGTAGAACCAACCTTTCGCTCTCCCCAGAATTGAGGGTTGAACGGAAAAACGACCAGAAACACGACTATGAATCGTTTTCTTTTGAGTAGACCAAATTCTCATTCAAAGATCATCTGATGAAACACAACTTTTGTTTTCACCGAATCGAGTTTCAAGTTGACTTTTATAGGCTTCCTTAGTGGGTTTACTGAATTTCAATATGAAATAATGAAAGACCTACAACTTTTGGAGAATAATTATTATTACAAGTACCTACTCATTGTACACAAGAAAACCTCGCGATATAGTAGGCACTTATGTATACAATACAATTTTTGCAGTCGGGTGACCTATAACAAAAATAAACCGTTGTGTAATAATTTGCAGCGTGTTTTACAAGGAAGCTTCCGGAAAACGCTAACAATTTGGCGCAGTCATGGAAAATATTTGACTCTGCCGTCCTGAATAGTGTTTCTCCCAAGGGAGCTTCAGGGGACATGAGGTGTGGTGAAAACCTGCACTCTTTAGCGCCTATAACTAGGTAATTACTCTCTATTACTAGCTTGTAGGCACCGTGTATTGCGAAATTAGCGTTTATTGGTAATAACATTCCATCTAAAAGTACTTGAGCGATCCAACTGCTTACCTAAGAGTATACCTGTATGTTCAACAAGGAGCTCCTTTTCCGTATAGTGCTGGTTAGAAGACATAGTTTTTAATTTTCCCTGGTTTATAACCCAATGTTTGTCAATCACAGTGAGAAATCCAAACCGTGTTAATCAAAATTCTGCTATGGTAAACAGATATTTGGTAGATACAACCAATTTTTTGTGGGGTGGAGGTGAGTTCAGACACACAAGCGGATGAAAATATTTTATCTGTTGAGAACTCTCTAGTTCAACAGAATCTGAAGACTTCCTCATTGAGGAGACACCACAGTTGCCTACCAGTATTCGTTTCAGTGCTCAGCTAACTATAATAAAATAGCACATCTACTGTAACAGGTGCTCTTCATCAACGGCACAGAATTGGATAAACATGATTTCTGATGACAATAGTTTATTGCAGTCAATTCGGTAAAACCACTTGAATATTTATAGATCACAATTGATTGAACCAACACTTGAATCACTATAATTAGCAATCAATAATCACAGTAAATTATAATATGGTAACAGTATTTCAGTAAATTCCATTTCAATCAATTCTAGCCTTTTCCGCTCTTGAATTCATATCAATCGCGCGGGACCGCCAGCCTGAATTATTTTCTTATAGGCTATTCTTGAGCGCTTCACAGTCACTCACTTCAAATGCGATTGGAGGTTCTTGGTATTCATTCAATCGTTCCAAAACTTTCACTGTGTATTCTCCTGACTATGAAGGTACATTATACCATGGCTCACAAAAACTAAAAAATATCTAAACAAACCGGACATCAAAAGGAACCTTCCGACTGCTTTTTCGACAGTTGTCCGGTGTGGGGAATAAAAACCCTAGAACTCTAGGTTCTTAAGTGGAGGAGGATTATTAGACTCTGATTCACAATTCCAGTTGTAACGGGAAAGAGATGAAAGGGAACATTACTTGGAAAACCACGAATCAGGCAGTAAAGAATACAGGGGGGGCTGGGGCGCCCATATGTTAACTGTATGACGAGTAATACCTTTTAGATGGTTTACAATAAATTCATCTATCCACCTATAACCAACTAAATAATTGGCCCAGCGAGTTCTTTAATCTATAGAAAACACATTGTAAAAATCGATAAGTCAGTAGGGGCCCCCACAAGTCAGAATGGGCCCTCACAAGTCAGAAGGGGCCTCCAAAAGTCAGTAGGTGGCTTTCACAGGTCAGTGGGGCCCTCCAGAAGCCATGGGGGGCCCCAAATGAAAAGAGTGGGGGAAGGTTCATGCTGGAGGGCCCTAGCAATTCTTTGATTATAACCTGCGTTAAGCTTTTTACAATTTATTTTTTCAATTTTTTGAAATTTTGTTTAAATATTTCATTTTTTACATTGAGGTGGCGGGGCCAGGGGGCGCATTGCCCGAAGTGCGGCCAGCTCGACCCATGAAAGAAAGTAGTCGGGAGAGGAGAAGATCAATGGCAAAAATTGAAGAAGTTTTCCTCGTAGGACTTTTTTTTTTTGCATTTGGAGGAAGTATGGCGACATCACATAATGTCCATAGATGACCATCCGAGATGTGAGAAGAAACCTCCGGTAGCGAGCGTATGAAATATGAGCTTCAACAAAAGTTACTCACCATAGAGCTGTGCCTGAAAAACTTTATAAGGTCTTGCAGGAGGGAAAAGGCTAGAGAGTCAAGAGAGTCAAAGGAAAAGGAGAGTCAATAAAAGAGTCAATTCTTACCTACCTACCGGTTTCGGTACGCCGGGCCGGACCGAAATAAAACTATTGACATCAGAAAATGCGTTTGCCCAGCTATGATCAACTGTATGCTATTTTCAGAACCACAGTGCAATTATATTACTTTAAATTTTACGCACTTAAGTTACAGATGCCAAATTGACACCATCCGTTCTGTTCAACCTGCGGACAGGTGTAAATGAGACGTAAGACTGATGATTTCAAACCATTAATATCATGTACGCAATGTGGATCGCAAAATATTGGGTCATTATGAATAACAGTTCCTGAAAAATGGACGAATTCACCGTTTCACGTGAACATACTGTCCGAATTTCACGATTCGGTTGTCATTTTTCTAAGCTTCCATGGTGTTTAATATGAGGATTTTTTTATTATGGGTTGAAAACGTTTTATTTTTTCACGTACGTCTATTTATCAATTTGGTTGAGCCACCAGGCAGCATTCATTGACCAGATAGTATTCTGTTTGTAACTGCAATTCTTTTACAAACGAATCAGTTGGTGATGAAGTTCTGGAAGTCCACGTTTTGTTCTTTAGGTGCTACGTCTTGCTGAGATTCTTACTTCTTGCAAAAAGGCATACTGGGCATATCAGATATATTATGATGTAAGAATATTACACCTACTCTTATTGGAATTCCTCCAGTTATATGACTCGTAGTATCATTGTTATTCATTTCTAAGCTGTGGAAGTACCTCTGTCTTTGCTCTTCCTCCTCTTCCTCCACTCTTCTTCTTTGAGATTTGGAGGAACTGGACTCGCTCGAGTCCTCACCGGACGTCCCAAGGCCGAGATCCCGGTCGTCCGAGACGAATTTGCCGGGGATGTCTCCATCAAAGCCGACTGCCCTTTTGCTGAATTGAGGATGAGGGATGGAGTATGGGTGCGGGAACTTGTCCGTTGGCATCAGCTCGATTTGCTGCAATGTCAATGAACATTAATCACAGTGCTACTTAGTGATATAATGAAAGGGGAAGATACAAAAACTTGGACAAAGTTCGCAAAATTGCAAGATCCATAATAGTGGGTGCTCAATGTCATCATTACACCCATCCATAGTCCAGTGGTTCCCTACACCGGACCATGAAGAACAATGAAGATGAATTAGGCGATTTGAAAATAAATTATCAACAGGTTGGTGGACTGCAATTGCTCAAATTGATTGAATGCAGAAAAAACAGAGACGAACTATATTGGAAATCACAGCTCAATTTGTCAACATACCTTCTTCCCTTTGCAGCTGCCAGGACCAAACAATGAAAGAAGCACTGGAAGAAGGAACATTCCGTGCAGGGCTCCAAATAGAATGACCAGACAGATCATCTTGAAGAACACCAGGAAGATGTAAGAATCGGCCAGTACAAGAGCTACGACGCCCAAGATCGTCGACGTCGCACCCTGGAAGACCGGGAGTCCCAGTGCGTACAAGGATTCTTTAATTTTCTCTTCAGACGTCTCAGCCTGAAATCAATCAATATCCACTCACGTAAATACGAGACGAATTTGATTCAAAATAATTTATGATTATAAAATGGAAAATACGTAGGCTACCTATTTGGAAGGATACATTATTTAGATATTTCATTAGACTACTTTTAGAGGTAGGGACACCTCATTAAAGAGGAGGGAGGGGAGAGGGTGGGGGTTAAATATTGTTTGAAAAATTTATACGTCGATCGGCGTGCAAATATTCGTGAATGGCAGATATAATGGAGATAATAATTTACCTTGGAAGACATGTAAGCGTAGCAGATATGAGCGGTGAAATCAACAGAGAACCCTATGCACATGATGAGATTGATCATAGAAATCGAATCAAGGTTGACGTTCCAAAGAGCCATGTAGCCGGCGACTCCAGTTTCTATGCTCACGATGCAGAAAGCGACCCAAAGAGAGCAGAGGAAGTTGGGTATGAAGATGAAGGAAATTATCATCATGATGACTGCACCAACGATCATAGATTGGATCGAAGTGGGCTTGACGAGCTCGAACTGAAAACATGATCATAATTCATGTGTCATGATGTGCTAATAAGTTCCTACTAAAGACACTAAGAGCTGTCCTAAATACTCGAGCTAGGTACTTAGGATGAGCTCTCCCACTCATTACAAAGACAATGTAGAACATGAATGATAATAGGTGATTATTTACCATTATATTTTTTATTCATAATTATGTGAATTAAATCCAACCTTAAGGACATAATTTTTCAACGCAGTACCAACCTGGTCGAAGAAAACGAAATACGGATGAAAAACTGTGACGTTGAGATCAGATTCCTTGGCGATCCTCCTCAAGTCCCTGACCATGTCCTTCTCCATGTTGGCGTCAGAAATGTTGACTCCTTGAATCATGAATCTCGAAGCGATGATGCGAGTACCATCTTCGTTGAATTTCACGTCCAGAGAGAATGGATTCGGTTTGAACAACCATAACTGCATAAAATTAACGTGAGATTAATATATGATATTTTGTATTACCTAATGATAATGATTAAAATACAAATAAGATAAAATATAAAAAATACTTCCTACAAGTAATATTTATTATTTTCATCACCAGCAGAACAAATAAATAAGATCCGTTCTAAATAGAGGTCAGTATAAATGTAACTAAACAATGACTGATGAATATCAAATTTGTGGGTACCTCCAGTGTAACATTGGAGTAGTAACATGCATATGAAACCACGAGCCCAGGGATGAAAATTTGGGGTTGAGGAGGGATCATAATGAACATAGGACGTTTTTGGCTGATTCTTGCCAAAGTCACAAACTCTTCACAATTTTCTCCATGGGAAGATATTTTAGTGGTACATGAAAGGAACCTTGAAGTTTGGCCATTTTCCTCAAGTACGTACCAACCAATGTATTGCAAAAAGCATATATTATGTGCATGTATTGCAGATGTCGAAATCTAGACTCGACGATAGCTGGCGTTTTAAAAATGATAGATATCAACAAAAATGTCAAAATGTTCTCGATATTTCAACAACATCAAAAAGAAAGGAAAAGTGCGATGAAAGGGTATTTTTACTTCCTCTCTACGGAGGTAGGAAGTTATGTGTTGTCGCAAGAAGTGAAAAAAACAAATCAGACCTTAATTTTGTATAGTTTTGGCTGAGACAAGGAATCGACCAGAGACAAACAGACCAACACACACCGATGAAATTTGCATTTATTATGTGGGTTAGCCCCTAGATGGTCCCTTATAAATTGCACCTCCATCAGACAACTAGTCACGTGTGGACATGCACAAACGTGAATTCCATGAATTTACGATTTCTTAGTTCCCAAGAGGCCGATTTTCGTCGAATTCGGAAGGTAGGTAGAGGCTGACTCGAAGACTAATGAATTTCGTAACAATTGTTCAGTTATATTTAATTCTGCAATGGTAAAATATGAATTTTCAAGCTTCAAAATTCGCTGGAAATTGTCCTAGATTTTGTTTAGGAAAATCACGTTTTTATTTTGGAGGAAAGAAAACAAATAGTAAAAAATAGTGAATCTATAAGTAGAATCAACCCAATTTTTTTCAACAGTCTTGACACCTCGTTGATTTCTTCAAGGTCCAGTAATAATGAATGTCTAATACATAAATTTATATGATACCTACCTATATTTGCCACCTGAAGTAGTGGTGCACACGTACTATTTGATGTATTAGAAGATGCATACCTACCTACGTAAAACCCCTACAGTTTCTAATCTACGTGGCACGACGGCACACATTCTACACACCGATTGGTAGGTAGCTGCTTGGTACCAACCTATTTCAAAACTCAAATCTATCAATATGAAGAATTGAAGGGCGAAAAGGAAGAGCAAACTTACGTCATTCAAAACCTCGATGAACTCCGGCTCCGTGTCAATGGATACGTTGAGATAGTCTTTGTTCCGGTTGATATAGCCGACAAACGACCGGAGCCAAGACTCTGTGTAAAGTGAATTTGAGATGTATGGCGACTTTTCAAAGGTTTTGGTCAGATTTTCCATCCTTGCCTGCGTCTCTATGTCGGAGTAGTTATAGTCTCCACTTACAACCACCTGTACAAAAGTAGTTATTGTCTGGGGAAAATATTTTTTCATAGATAAATAAAATTCCTCTCCTACCATAATTCACGACCAGGAAGTCAATACATATATTATTGCATGTATTACCTATATGTGATAATTCATTCAGTGATTATAAGTCGTAACTAACTACTTTTCTTTCACAACCTATTCTTAACACTTACTTGCATCCTGTAAGGGAATTCCCTGAAGTAAATGTCTTCACGATCGTAAAAAACTATGGAGTATGAATCAGCTTTGGATAACTTCCTCCTTTGAAGTCCCTCTTGCAAGGTCGTGACACCGTAGCAAGCTCCAGCCAAGTAGCCAGCGAACAGGATGATTATGAGCACTTTGATAGGCCATTTGGCTAGGCAAGGAGCGATACAGTCCCTGTTAGGAAAAAATCATGTTTACTAATATGTTCACTGGATTATCCGTAGATATGTACATGATATAGTGAGTACAGTTTGTATGATTGACAAAATGAGACAAAGATCATTGGAATTTCACGCCAATGTAACAAGCAAAAGCGTGAAGAACCAGCGAAAAAAGGTTTATACTTATTTAGTGTCTTTGGGAAAATAAAAATTAATGACTTATCTACATGATTTACATAATTACTAATAATATAATGACTTATCTACATGATTTACATAATTACTAATAATTAATGACTTATCTACATGATTTACATAATTACTCATAAATAATAACTTATCTACATAATATTAATTATAATTACATACCTACCT
>JAEMON010000005.1:883672-893818 GCA_030264115.1 Lygus lineolaris
GAAAGACCGCATTAAGATCTTTCGAATTACAAAATAAAAAATAACCGTGGAAGTTCCCCATAATGGAACGGCCCATATCAGTAGTGAATGAAACTCATCGATACTTCAACTTCCACTCGACCCAAAACTCCATGGCAAGGTCTTAACCTTGATGTGATTATCTGAAAGAAACTTCACCTACAATCCCCAATCATATTTATGAGGTTCACGTGAATAGTTCGGCCTACAACTTAGAAGCACGAAAGCCTTTGGGTGTTTCCCGTGATCCCAATGAATATTCACCGCCGAATAATCCCAGCACTGGATAAATAAATCAGTGTTATCGAGAAAGAAGAATCAAAACGAAGGTACATTTTGGCAAGTGAATCTCTAAATAAGAAGATTAACTTTAGGATCAAAAGAATACAGCGTTTTATCGTGGAAAAATGTTCGAAAAAGTCTAATGACAGCGGCAAATATGATATTTATTGTGTTATATGTTTTTTTACATACGAAAATGAACGGTTGTACACACCCAAATCAGAACCTTCCTGCCATATTCAGTTTATTTTGGTCCAGTAGCTTTGGAGAAATGCGACGAGTGTTTCTTTTTCTATTCGGTTTCCCGATTAGAATATAATGGTAGTAATCACACTGTTTCTATACATACCTATTATACCTAATTTGTTCAACCCTTAAGTTATATTGTAATCCTATTACTACCTTATGCGACCGGGCCTTCTCAGAAGGTTTACTTATTTTCAACAAGGCCTACACGTGCATCAGTTCAGCTTTAATCAGATTTTAGTTTTCATTGGTTTGTTGTTTTGTAAACTTGTTAATGCTGAATGCCTGTTGGTAGTTGCATCTTGAAGATGGACGCAGAGCGTGTCCGAAACGTGGATGAAAGGATGAACTGAAGATCGTTCCTTTATTTTCACCTGGCCGCATTCCGACTAATTTGAGAAGAAAAACCTATTACCTACTACCAATTACAGCTTTATTGCTTTCCTAATTCATCGAGCATAAAATACTATTTACCTAGCAGTGCTTATCTGCCAGTAACTTATATTTTCTTACAGTGATAATATTCATTTTCAATTCCTAATTAGTTTTTGATTCTTTGTATGATTGAAACGTAAAACATAAAAGTCTGAGGGGAGTTTAGACATTTTCCGTTACCTTCGATTCCAAAAATGTTCTTCCTCGAAAATAATCGAGCTCCATCTCTATTCGAACTTTTGACGCTCTTAGCTAAGTCCACATCAATAGAAAAATTTACAAAACTCGCTCTAGAATGTTTAAAAACTAAAAATAATAAAAACAAAATTTCAATCAAATTTAAATTAGGATAAATAATTATGTATATTATTAATAAGTTTTTTTATGTATGGTACCATCAATATTTTGTTGATTTTATACCTCAAATTTCTGGTGTAATTTAGGTTTTTTTTAGAGGCGCGTGACGTCAGAATTATTTGGGCGCTGAGGGCGCAGGAGGAAGGGGGGTCGGTGACGTCATCATTATTAATTTAAAGACAATTTTTCGCTCATGGGAGACCCCTCATGTGGCACTTTTTTTGGAAAGCTCTCACTGGAGATTTATAATTTGCAAAGATAAAAAATAACCATGCGCACATACCCCATTGAATGATGAAATTTAAGTGTTGATATAAAACAATTGACATGAAACATTCTCGTTTCAGGAGAAGTGGAAGAAACCGCGTTCGATTGTCTCAACAGTTTCGGGAATGTAGCGATTTCTCAATAGCGCATTCAAACTATTGTGAAGCAGTCGAGCCTTCGATAGGAGCTATAAAAACACGATAGGCCCTCACTAACGAAAAATTCCTTTCCCGGCACTTACAGCTCTCGTCAGGAAGATTGCTCAACATCCCTAACAAGGTGAACTGCAGAAGTATCTCCCATCAGGTAACTTGCTAAACCCTCAGCTACTTTCTTCGTAGCTGAAGCTTCCTGCGTGCCTTGAGGAAAAAGGAAAGCCGTTGGTTGGCTGTTGTGAAACGGTCTCGTCTAGTTTCGTCATCGTTTTGTCCCAGATTTCTGAGCCCATTGGACATTATGCATTTCTACCGAGTAATTCCTCCGGGAAATAGTGACCAATAGGTATAAATAGTTCCAACTTGCAAGAGAATGGGCGTTTCTGCCAACACTCGGTTGGTTATTGGCTCCAAGATTACCCTTATTATCAGTTTCGAAAAGTGAGCGATCCTGTTTCTATGGTGTAAGGAGCAACCTTTTTATTTTTGAAAAGGTCAACTACGAGATGAATATAATATTATTTTAAAATGCAATGGAAAAAAATTACCAGTCATAGTTTGAACTAATAATCATCTACTATATATGGTGTCCTTTCACCACTACGTATAAAATGTTGACATCTGAAAATGGAGGCCAATAAAAATAGCCTTCTCCTCAAAAATGCCTATACAAACAACCACATAACAAGGTGGACACCAAATTTACTAATAATGCACAATGAAGGGATTGGAATGAGATAGACGAGGAGGATTTATGGGTATGCCTTATGCCGCAAACAAGGACCTTCAGATCCTATTCGACCTCTACCAAAATGATACAACAAACTAACCAATAAGAAATCAGTTGAATTGCTGACTAAACTTCCCGAAGAACCAAGTGAAGTGCTCTGCTTATGACGAGTCCGGCAAAATACATCTAGGTTCTCTATTTCAATCACGATGTTGCCAACATGAACTAGGTACATTATGATATATAACATTAGTATATACTATACTCACACTTCATCTTCATAGCAATTGAAGCAATCACGATGCTAAATCAAATTCAGGGATTTCATTGAAAAATTAGTGCCATTATTTAATTTAATATCACCTAACCCACATTCGCGATGGTCGGCCGTTCACCTCTGAGCGCCGGAAGGGTTTCATCTATCACCATCAGGTTGTTGATCGGCGCAGATTATTTCCCTAGACCTCTTTTGTTATAAGCCACTTGTGTCATTCTAGACATGTCACTGTCTCGAGTCAATCATGCAAATAACTGTCGGAAGAAGAAGGCTGTAAGGAACTAAAGAAACATTTCTTATGAACGAGCCTTGATGGAAGGAATGTTTTAAACAGAAGCAGAGGTCTAATAAGAACATGGGGTTCTACTTAATAGAATTTATGATAGGAAAATAAGATGCCGGTAATTTTATGAAAATCTTGGTTCATCAATCCAAACATTGAAGGCTGCCCATTTGGATTGCCCCGTTGCATCTTCATAAAAATGCCGGTATACTAATATACAGCAAAAATAGTGAGATAAGGAAAAAATAGTGTCATTGTGTCACGCAACTAATTTGCATCCTTCCATTTATGACGAACCATTGTTTTATGGTAGAGAGTAAAAATACTGAAGGACCCGGATGTCTCATTATTGACCGGATGCGGGGATTTTGAGATTAACAGAGGGGGATTAGGATGAGCAAAGAACAAGGCAGTTTAACAATGATTGGACACAAAACCCTATTAGGCTAATAAGGTGGCTAACAGTAACGAACACCAACCTTGGAGATACAACTATACCCCAAATTGAACCAGTAAACCTAATTTCATTTGGTCACTAAATTGACCATTAAGCGGTGATAGCTTATGGGGCAATTTTTTTTCTCTATATTATCTCAAAAGCTTCAAGTAGCTCGAAAACTTCCCATAGAAAGGTATAATGGTTTTTTACAATCTTAATAGGTAGTGTTCAATTTTTTAAATCGAATGAGACCAATCGTGGCATTGTAGATTGTACGATCAACCGTTCGCACATGACCAATTTTGTCAGCGCCAGTTTTTCTTACTTGCGAAGACCCAAAATAATACCTAATGAAATGTTGTATGTATAATGTCCAATTGGAGGTCCAGTGGTGCCCACAAACATGGCTTTCAGGTACGAACAACCATTCACCCACCCTCACCAAGTACTGTAATGTTGTTTATTGAACAGACGAAAATAAGATCATGAATTAAGACTGACGGAGGCCGGCTAAACATATAAAACCGTTGAAAGAAGATAGACAATTAACTTAAACACTTTAAATTCTGTTTTCGTATTTTTCGTAGTGTCTCGAAACGTGAGACTTTTTTGCTCGATTCCTAAGGATTGTTATTGAAAATAATTAACTAAAATGTTGATAATCCCACTCAACCGTCCACTGTTTTGTCGAGTTAATTCCGTATCAAAGGTGGGGAATAGTTGGCAACAGGGTATCGAATGGGTAACCTGGCAGGTATCGACTATTGTCATACCTATGAAGGATGTCCAGAGTGCAATACTCGCGAGAAGGCCAGCCTTTTGTCGCAGCTCTTATGCATATCAAGTGGCTGCGTAATCGAGATTATGCGTTTGTCAAAAGTCTACCCGGTGAAAGCTAGTTGGGTAACAACAGCCGGTCAGTTTATTTAGGAGTGGCTTCCTTTGGCTGGAGGAGCACAAAAAAGCTATCGGACTTAGCGAACTACACATAGGCGCTAATTAGAAGGGATGATGCTCAATTGCTCAACGATCGCGTTACGTGACCATTTACCGATTACATTATTCACCTCGTATGACACACTCACATCGCACGGAAATATAAAAACCGTAAGTAGTATAATGTCTAGGCTACTCCGTGTCATTCACTGGAAGCAGATCATCGCAGGGAACTCACTGAGAGCCGTAGTAATTTTTTTTTTTTTTAACTCGTGCAATACATTTCAGAAAACTGTATTGGTTATAATAAATAGGCACTCAACGATTCGTGGTACTCATGGCGCCACGAATACCAAAACTCCTATAACGTACACACAAACCAGTATTCTATCATAGTCTTCATAGTATTTCTTCTATCATAGTATTTTCGGTTCCCATAACTTCAACTTAGAGGTTGAGGGAGAAAAAATAGTTTTGCATAGTTATTCAATTAGCCTCACTAGGGACTTGAGGGTTCACTATCATGTCAAATACCAGTACATACGGTTTAAACATTTGATGAAGCTGCATCTTATTTTGCAACTGCAAGTGAGTTAGTTTTCAACCTTATCACTTCTTTATTTTCAAATTAATTCAAGGCGAAGCAATGATTTTTCAGTTCCAGGAAAATTGAGTTGAATGATTGAAAGGTGATTGGGTTCGCAAATGTAGGGGATTAGGGCTGTTATTATCATTATGCAATACATTCCATAAAACACTACTAAGTATTAATAGATTATACAGGAGGTAGGTACCATTTGAAGTAGGTATTGGAGGTATTAAAAACCTAATATTGTACTCAGTCAAATGTTTGAGGAAAAACGAAGTATAAAGACTCAGGTTGAACAGAGTTTTGACATGGATATGTCTATTTGCTGGCCTACGTGAGTACGAAAATTTCTGCTATAAAAATGCAACGGATTTTCACGTACAACCAATGCGTTACTACCGAAGCGTAACTCCCTCAGTTTTCATAGCAGGAAAATCGTTCGCCCTTTTTTGGAATGCTCTCATTTTATCACAACATCTCATGATCCCTAAGCCACTGTATTGTCACGAAAAGCTGATTTATTACGCTAAGTTATAAACTAATATTACTAAGCACTGGATACATCGTAGGTATAGTATTTAGTAGTAGGCACTAAGAGACGATTGAATTGATTTTTGGTTTATTATTTTTTCAATAACCTTTGGAATCGAGCACGAAAAAAAAAAAATTTAACCCCACTCAAAATTTGAGGGTTTACGTTTCATGATACGTATAATCCAAAAATCGAATTAAAAAACCCGTCCGTCCGCTGTTCGCCGTACGCGGCACTTTCCTTAGTTACCATGGTCCAAAATTAATTAAATTTGGTATGCCGGCCCCATTCGGGGTCTAGTTGTGCCGCGAAGCTTGTCGTTACCGTCAGTCTTCTCTAAGGGTTAGAAAATAGGGGATGAAATTTTCAAAACGCCCTAGCTCGAAAATTTCAAATATGTAGGAAGGTATATTTTTAAAATATAATCTATCGATTTAAAATAGAACACAATTTTTAGCGTCGAATGAGACCTTGCGGAGCGTTTTAGGACCAACCGTTCCTTCCCTGTAAGGACTTAAGGGTTGAACGAAAAAAAGAGCAGAAACACGAGCGTGATTCTTCCCGAGTATGCAAAATCTCCGTTCAAATATCAGCTGTTCAGAAAAACGAAACTTTCTTTCGATCCCACCGAACCAAGTTTGTTGTTTAACAGCAACTTTCAGAAGCTTCCTTAGTTACTGAATTTCATTAAGAATGAATGATACAACTCTCCGATTATAATAATTACAAGAAGGTACCTACTCATTGCCGCCAAGAGATGATTGTGAACCTCGCGGTAGGTGGGTATTTTATGTCAATAGGATCTTTGTAGAGGTTCGATCTATGTATACAGAAAATAATAAACCGTTGTGTAATAATTTATTTGCAGCGTTTTGTCACCTGTCATGGTTCATTTCGCATCTGTCATTTGAAATATGTATTGAAAATCAAATAAACATATCCATGCCATGATTTTTTTTCGGTTTTAGCGGTATACATTTACGGTTGTAATTTCTTTAAGCTTTTTGTAAATAATTTTCCACTTGAATCCCTCTTGAGTTTTTGGGTAGCTCTATCTCTATTCGAACATTTTCTGCTCACAACTAAGTCCTCATCCATAGAAAAATTTAAAAAAGTGGCTCTAGAATGTTTAAAAATTGAAAATTTTGGAAACCGAATTCCAATCAAATTTAAAATAGGATAAAAAATAATCTTTATTTTTTCCGGGATGACCAATGTGTCCTTCTTCTGGCGTGGGTGATAAAATTTGATCACTAATGTAGTCGAATCTCTGCCCCCAAAATACATATACCCGAAACAATAAGGGATTGTGTCTGGTTCGCCGAAATTACATAAAAGGCAACTGTGCCTTCCTCATCCAAACAAAGTAGACTCTCCTATTATTTACCCCCTAACGGCAGTTGAGCCACTGCTCTTTTCGTGAGCAGCAGAATTTCCATATTCAAGTTCTCTTTGATTCAGCTATATATAGGTACTTATAGTGAGTGCGGAAACTAGATTCTCACAAAAAATTTGATCTCGATGCGTTATGTAGTGCGCACGGCACCAAGGGGCGCACTTCGAAATCAAAAATGTTTAGTTTACATATAAGAAAAAGATTGTACTTATACTATTATTATACCGTGTTAATATTATTAGGCCAATTCTGACACAATTTTATATAAGTTTGTGAAGTAGGTATGTAAATTCGCATTAAAATCGTCACACAACAAACTGCGTAGCAGAGGAGTTGACCAAAGCTCAAGCTGTGCGCGATGCGAGTGAGCGGGCTACTGGCTGCTGCTACAGGTCGATTGAGGCTACTTGTAATATTGGATATTAATTAGGTACAATTTCCAATTCTGTTTTGTGTTAAACCCAAAAACCTGTAGAGCTAACACAAAAACAGAATTGGAAAAGGTAATTAATATTTACCAAATCAAATATTAATATTTGATTAATTAATAATCAAATAATTTATTCAGCAAATCTATTCGGGCCTAAGGGCGCTGTAATGGTAAATCCGGTCCTGCTGATGGTGCCACATTACCAGAGCTTCTATAACTTTCGCACAGCCGATCCTTTGATGAGCTCAGCTGGGAAGATGGTACGTTTGACCTCCTTACATCGACGACGCCTCCTGCACTTCTGAATGGAGGACTACGCGGTCGAAAGTTGTTTTCATCGTGACCGTTCCGCCCGAAATGAGGAAGAAGGAAAACGAAAAGCGTGACGCTCCTTCACGCCGGTTGACTCGTTGACATTCTGACATAAAAGTGACAATGATGGACCCCGTGTCCCTGTTACTAGCATGCACCAGAGACTGTTCATCTTCACGTAGCATTCATCCGAGAAAATGATTCCTCGAAGGAGCCATCAATATAAATGAGTGATCACACCAAGAGTTTCTGCTTGAAGCTTCTCATCTCTGAAAGGTCACCGTTCCCGAAGAAATAAATATCATCACAAAATTCCTCGTTGATGATGTGGATAGCTTGAGGAATCCTTCTCCAAGTTTTGTTGTTTTGATGGTGAAGATACAATGATTTTGGGTACGATAAGTTGGTTTTTAAATCGTTTTAGCCCCAACAATTCAGGAGGAAGTGTTCCACGGTTTCTGCTTGATCAATTCTATGGAAGAATCAGTTCGATGCATATTGCGAGTTGGTTGGTTGGATGTTTTCTATTAACCACGAAAGACGGTGATGGATCTCATGATAGCTATTTTATCCCAAAAGTTCTATAGAGCTCCGGAAACAAAGATTTTTGATGGTGCCCCTCGCTCCTATGAAGATACCGAGTACTAGTACCGAGTAATTTACCTGTAGATTGGGAGAACATCGATCATGGGGAATTAAGTTTGTTAAACTACTGATATCAACCTCGTTAGAATGCTACAACATTGTCTCAAACTGGACGGTACGTACCTACTACTCCTCGTGATGTGACGTGATTGATGTGATCGTTTCGAAATTGTTAGTAATTTTGTTGTACTTAAAATTTAATCGACTCACTTACCTTGAACTTAATTGATCTCAGAAATGGTTATAAATATATTCTGCCATGTAAAAATGGCATCTAACTTCCTCGCGTCCGAAAAATTGAATCAAAACTGTAAGTTCAAAACTATTGATCGTGTTGATGTTTGTCAGTTTAGACAAAATGTCAACAAACTCGTGAACGAACTTTACGTTAGGGCACGCATAGAGCGTACCACTGATTCAATCATGATGAAACTCATATTGGACCTCAAGGGACCCTGCCCGCATAATCCCTGAAAATATGAACAAAATCGGATAAAAACTCTGGAAGATGTGTGGCTGTAACAAGGAAATGCGGACAGACCGACCGTCGTACAGACACGGAACCAAGTTTCTTCAGGAAGCTCTGAAATGTTAACTGCGAGTGGAAATTTCAATCTTGGTGGACACACATTTTTTTCGATTCTCAAAAAGTGAAAACAAAGCTTCTGCTACCTTCCGTAGACTCAGAAGCAAAATAAAATGTTTCCAAAAAGTTATAGTTGTATGCTCAAATTCTTCTGTTAATTAATTCACAGTGTAATTTTGTTCCCAATCCAGTACTTGGTATTTCCATAGAGACAAGATAATTGCTGGAGATGATGACACATTAGGTCAAGAGGCCCAAATAATACAATCTACCTTTTGAAACAAAACAAAAATCAGAATTAATTCCTACTTTGTGAATAATTACCTAACATTACTGTTGAATGGGGAATTATCATCAATTTTTTTTTATTTTTTTTTCTGTAAGGTAATGGCTTAAAAGAAACAATATTGAAGCCGTAGAGCAAAAATGATGTATCTGTAATTTTAGAAAATTTATTAAAATTTTCATTTTTGTAATATGGCGGGAAAGTTACGTTGTAACGGGTGTCGTCTGTCATTGGCCAAAATCCGTGAAGGCCTGTCAACCAAACAAAAACAACACTGTTTTAGCCCCAGATTAGTGAGAATATAATTAACTTAATTAGATAATTGATTGAATTAATTATTAATTAATTAATAATAATCAATTATTTAACAAAATTATGTTTTCAATGCTCCCTGTGTGATCTCTTCACATTCTCTTTCAGTTGTTCTTTTAGTGTGACGTGTTACCGGGTGGCTCAAGGGCCGTCGGAATGGCGCCTGTTTTTCAAACTGCTGAGATTTTATTCCGAATTTTCGCCACACCAGAACGATCAACTATTTTTTTCTTTGTATTAACAGTGTTATTTTATTCCTATTAACAATAGAAGAGTGGGGAAAATTCGATTTTCTCATACACGATCATTCCCCATTGAGGCGACACAAAGTCATTTGAGGGAAAATATGCGACCGAAGGCAGGATGAAGTTATTAAGTTTAGAATCCTCCTTAAATCATTTCGAAGGAAGGTCAAACTCATTTTGATCGCAACAAGGTCAAAAGCTCAATTTCTCCGAAGGAATAAGTGGAGACTTTAAAGCTCTTGAAAGAAAAAAAAACTGAAACAAAGCGTAATAGCTGAAGGTAAAGGGATGGCGCTTTCAGTTTGTTCATATTATATCGACTGAAAGGAAGAACAGAATCTTCAGATATTCCTACACGTCATTGTAGTTCATTACTTGGACGGAGTTA
>JAEMON010000005.1:893828-905812 GCA_030264115.1 Lygus lineolaris
ATAACTCCGTCCACTTTGAAAACGACTTGAGCACTCAGTATTCAGAAAATGTCGAAGTACGTTTACTTGTACTTGTACAGACTCGCCAACACGTTCCTTATTGTTGGGTATTTATAGATCACCCATATTTAAATTTCACAGCTCTCTCTAAGGTCGTCAGCAGCATTGTAAAAACGTCTTCCAAGTTTTATGGGCAGTGTAGTCTCACCACTTTGGTAAGAAGGACGTATAGAATCAATCAGTTGACATTTCAGGAAAATTGGTCAAGTGGTTTCGGAGCAAGCTTATGACAACATATTTCAAATGTGGCGAAATCCATAGGTGATTGTATTTTAGTCAGCCCTCAACCACACACTCCAAATTTGGGTGAACTGGTGGTCCGATGACTATGAAATATAATAGGTAGGGGACTGTCTTGGGCTGCCCCGTACAATCTCTTCAAATTTCACCGAAATTGGTCGAGTAGTTCCGGAGTTATGGCTATGACACACATTTCAAAATTGCGCATACACAGTGACTGGGTATTACTGATACAATCATATGGAAATTCGAAGCTAATTGTCAACCTACAACTACCTCTCGAATTTGAGCGAAATTATGTCAATTACGAACAGAGAAATCGTAGTTTCAAGAAATCCACGTTTGCGCATGAGCGCACGCTACTGGTGGTCCGATGGTGATGAAATTCATAAGAGACCCTCTAGTTCCTAATCCGCGTAACCCCTTGAAATTTCACCCAAATTGGTCAAGTAGTTACGAAGCTACGCCTATGACAACGAATTTCAACTACGCAGTAGCTATTACAGATCCCATCGAAACGAATTCATAGGTGACTCTTGGAGTTAGCCCCTAACTACCCTCCAAATTTGAGCTAAATCAGTCCATTAGGAACTGAGACAACTGTTTCAGGAAATTCACGTTTGCGCATGCGTACAAGCTACTAGTATCCGACGGCGATGAAATTAATAGGGGACCGTCGTGGGGGTTTTCCCGCACAATCCTTGAAACATTTATCGAAATCGGACCATAACTTCATACCTATAGTTTTGCCTCTGAACAAGGAAGTGACCGCAGAGAGACCGACAGACAGACAATATATATGGTACCACAATTGTTCAGAAAGCTCTGAAATGGTAAAAGCAAGTCGAAATTTCAATTTTGGAGGACACCATTTTTTTCTCGTACAAATACATAGCTTCCTATCTTCGGTAGTGAGGAAGCAAAACACCATATTTATTTATTGGAAAAATCACTACAGTACGAGATGTACCATCTACAAAACAGCCAAACATTGTACCTAATATTTTTTTAGGTACCAAAATCTTTCAGGACAGTAAACATACCAAAACCAAAACAATAGGTTTTTACAAGAGAGTTGAATATCGAATGTTACCATCCTTTGTTTGTAGTTTTCAAGACAGCAAAAAGGATACCAAGTCCTATTATTCCTACTCTGTTTCAAGATTCAGGACGAAGGGCATATTTATTATTTATGAGGAGTTACGTGAAAAACAACTTTAACAACTCAACGGAAAAAATATGACATTGACGATTTGAACTGAAAAGTACACAGACTAACAAGTGTAAATTATGTTTAAGTTCAATAATTTCGTGAGCCATCAATTTGTCGGCACCGACTCTGATGAACAGATTGGCACAGATTCCGCAGATGAAACCGCCCACCACACTTCCATCTCAGTTACATCACGTAAGGAACATTGTACAACCACCTTGCGTTCAACTGATTACAATATCAAGTGTGATGAACCTTCTGTTAAAAATCAAACCGCAAGACGTCTTGCTCTCCTCTCCGCGTAACAGCATAAATTGGTCAATGGTCATAACGCGGTGACTGTGCTATTAACATCATTTTCCCCTCAATCAGCTCTCTCTCCATCAATCCTGGAATCTCCATCTTCAGATTTCAGACCATGTCTGTTATTCCAGACTGTGATTATTGACGTAGAAACTATTGATCGTTATCTGACGTCAATTTTTCATTCAAAAAATCAATCTTTCTTAATGCAATCGATAGGTACCATTAGATGACCTGACTTTGCCCTTTAGGGAGTTACTTTGCCCCACCATCAGTAAAAAGTTGTTTATCTGAATAAAAAAAGTGAAATATGCCATGAAACCAGCATTTTCAAGTTTTGCAATCCCTGGCAACACATCTCAGCTGGTAACCTTATCAGTCCGCTGTTATCAACAGGTGGTCATCCTTCATCCATCCACACCCCTGGAAAAAGTTGATGAGTTAAATCGCTTTGAATGTGTCTATGGAGGTAAATTTCTTACCATTACCTCCATAGTTTACCTACGTTTCAGAATCACTATTAGGTTTTGAGTGTATCTCTCATAAGTGACTGGTATTTCAGTGTTTGCTGGATGAGTCAAATTTGGGAGGAAAATGGAATGTCTTGATGAATGGATGATGATGATGTGATGGATGTGATGGTGGAAAGTTAACTTAAGTTAACCTAAACTTTTATCTTTATAACTTAACTTTTTTCCTAAATTACGTTATTATTAAGCTTCTGAGATGAAACGTTCGAGTCGCAATAATCTTTTGTACCTTTAAATCAGAATTAGAGAGTCATTTTAAACTTTTTCTGTGATTTTCACAACTGATTATCATCTTATGTAGGTATTTACTACACCATCGTACAGGCACACGGTTTTCTCTTGGGGTCAAGTTTTTCTGCGTTACGCTGTCATGACTTTTGTGTGCCCAAATACAGCCTTTGGTATTTATCGAATTTTATGATAATTTGTCATACCTAAATGGTTGAGTGACATCAGTAATTATGTTGAGCATTATGAGGGGAAAAAACAGACGTTTGTGGTTCTCCCAGAGATTTCATTCTCTAGGTACCCTAAGGAAATCGTTCACCACTCGTTGGAGAGCTCTGAATTTATTACATATCCCCAAAACCTGACGGCTGCCCTCTCCTCCCACACTTCCTGAGAACTACTGGTACGTAGGTATACAAACTAAGCTGGTTGTAGTTTCCGTTTGGAATTGTGATAGAAACCTTCACAATATAAATACCTAATGTAGCACGCTAGTAGAAGTGACGACTAAAACATTTATTCAGTTTAAGGCTAAAGCATCTTCGATTTTTTAAATTTTAGCTGGCAGGGCACATACATGTCGGTCCCCTCTGAGGAGAGTGCAACGTTGTAACCTTCTTGACTATAGGTTATGAAATAATTTACGTTGTAAATAATGTCAAAAAAGAAGGAGCCGTGTCACAAGTCCGGAAGAGTCAAGGATATCGCGTGGTTATTCTGCCTTTCAGATTAGCTCAGTAAATAAATAACGCACGAAACGAAAAATAAACCGCTGCTAAAATTGAAACTGAGACAGACCAAATAACGACAGTTCCACAATCCCATCTCGTATGAAAAATGTAATGCGATACCAATAAACAAATTACCTAAAAACATGCTCTGGATGAACAATGTCATATTACTGGCAAATTTAAGAAATTTGGGTTCATACGTTCGTACTGTTTGACGGTTGAACCTTTTTTTTTAGTAGATAGGATTAGGTAAGTGTATTTCCATTGTGAGCTCCCGGAGTTCAAAATCGTGATGCTACCAGATCAGCTGAGTCGAAAATTGAGCTTCGAGATCAGCTGTGCACCATGGATACGTCTTTACTGGTGGGGGATCAACCACAAATTTGTGTCCCATTTTCGTTACCTATTTTCATTTTCTACTTCTTGTGAATTAACATCATGAAGAATCATGGGATCAATTTACTGATATTTTTTTACGACTCAATTATTTGGCTGTACAGGCAATTCTAGTATAATAAAATTGTTACCTTCTAAGGATAGTTGAACAACTAAGGTTTTTTATGTGACCTTCAAATGTCAATCATTAGAAGAAATATCCATTAAATTTCATTTTCGATGTATCCAAGCAAGTGATGAGGAAGAGGAACGCCCACCATTAGCGTACTACGTCACATCTTTCTTTCGTCTCTGAATTATATACCTATTATGAAATGTTAATCTGAAAGTCCACACACTAGTCTATTCCTAATTTAGCTGAATACGACTAACTATGAAGTTCGATCTAAGAGTTTTGACGTGCTTGCATGGATGTGCACTTTTCATTGGAAACATCGAGATCGTCTGGAGGCTATAGTACTTGAGACAATTGCTCGTTGGATCAAATGATTCAGCAGTTTTCCCATACAAACATCGCTCTCGATGGTTTTTCGATCCAATCAAAATACCCTCAAGAGGTTTCTGAGAGGAAAAAGGAAACGTCCACAAGGGTCCAAGCTCAAGGCTGGTCAATACAGTCATAACTTTCACTGGAAGGCCGAGACCTGCCCTGTAGATTGTCTCCGCCGACCTTCGTTTTGCTCTGTTATAATAATAGATCCTCCCAAGTTCATATCCTGTAGAAAATATCCCTGCAGTTCCTTGCCAGCGCCGGCCGTGCGCCGTAGAAAGTGGACTTTCTATACAATGACAAGAGAAGGCTTGAATGATTCAGGAGCTACTACGTGCTGTCCTATGACATCCTATGATGTTTAGGTTATGTTTAGTTACGGGATGAATTATTCTTAGCCACCCAACGAAAGCCCAACCAAACATCTTTCTAGGTTATACACGGTTGAAGATTATCGCAGGTAAATGAAAAACCGAGAAATTTTGACAAGAGGATGAACAGTTAAATTCCTCAAAATGTCAACTAGCTGATTATTGGTCCACATTACTTGGTTGATAATACGTTTCTTTAAAAAAGGCATTCTAAATGTATACCTAATATAGTGCATGTAATTATGTGATGAAACAATAATGGCGTGCTAAGACAACAGATATTTTTCAATAAAAATGACTTCATAATAATACAAAATTATTCATTTAAAGCCCTCGAATTCAAAATTGAATAACAAATTCAACGTATAACATATTCAACCGTGTGGGTGATAGGTATCTTTCGAGGTCATCAGGTGTCGAGTACCTAATCAGAAAAGAGGTATAATAATTTCTGAGGAATAACGCGGTTATACGGTGGTTACAAGTTGGCAAACTTGATAGCGGTTTAGAGGTAGATTTATCGAAACCAAAACTCGTTTGGCCTACTTTACTTGTGCTGAGCTTGAGGCTTGAATCGCCACTTAGGATCCCAAGATATTTCACAATTTGTTAATTTTCCTATCCCCCGGACTAATCTCGTTTTTTAAGAACATTTAAACGAACCAGTTCGGCAATGCTGTGGGAAGCATAGCAACCTTCCCAGCCAATTCACTGTCGGGCAACAAACTCATAGGGAATTATTCAGTGGCTTCTCGTGAACCTACACTGCAACGAATGCATACCTACTCCAATTCGGAAAACATCTCCAAATTGGGCTGAGTACTTAGATCACAATCCATTCTGGATATCTGGATTACTTTGAAACCTAGGAAGGATTCGGTGAACTCGTTTAAACCGATGAAATAACGATAACGATATGAGAATAAACCGTATATTCTTGCTCATAGGAGGGTTTTAAAAAAATGTGTATCTATACGTCAAATAATAACGAAGAACGAACTTAAAGGTATTAGTTAATCCAAATTTACTTTTTTCAATAATTCAGAACAACAATCAATATAATTATTGAACAGTGTACTTTGATATTCATTTCAGTATAATCACTATCCCTATAGGTGTCTGTGAGACAGCCAGTTTTTGGATTAACTGTCCTTTTTATGTGAGAGGAAATGATAGTAGGGTATTTACATTTTCAGTTTAGAGTACAGAAATATTGTATATGTAGCAGATGGTGAAGTCATGGATCACTGGCACCTTGGAGATGATGTACCTGTACCTAGTACCTACCTCTTGCCCGTAGTGCCAAGTACCTACTCACCTGTAACTAGTACCTATGCAGATGCGCTACATTAAAACTCTTTTGTTTGGCCTAATTCATGGCTTATCATTTATTTATTTATTTATTGGAACGGGCGAACCCAATTTCATGACTATAGAACATTTTAGAGACACAATAGAAATATAACAACATTACAGAGATATAACAACATTAATTTACCGAGCGATTATAAATTACTTAAAGTAGGAGAAATTAACAAAGTAGGACAATATTGCAAAACAACAACGAAACATGAACAACTACAAACATGATTGTGGAATAAGATTACCCTTTTTTTTATTGTAGCTATGGGAGTATTAAGAAAATCAAGATCTGGGTGGTATTGGTGCAGAAGATTTGCCACTCGTGGAAGCCTGGAAAATGGGCTTCATTGCGCTCTTCATGTTATACTTAAGCTTACTGAGAAAAGGAGGAAAACCTGGTAAGTACCTAAGAAAGAAGAAGAAGGACAGTCTTTCATTTATCAACTGAATCACTTGCTGCGCGATCAGCACCTGCGCAGGAGTCAGGCGAGTCCAGCCAGTCAATGAGTCAGATAGGTCATCACTCCTAGGGGAGCCTCACCTTGGCGCTAACGGTCCGCTCTTATGACCCACATATTCGCAGGAGCAAGAACATCTTTCAAGGACACCCCCCCCTTCCCTTCTCCTTAGTCTAACAACAACTTGTTCCCTGCACGCCGATATGCTGTCGATCGACGTGCTATACTTCGTGATGGTGTTCACCAGTTTACCTTCGCAGGGGTGATTTAATAGAAAATGTTTTTTAAGAGTTCTAGACGAGCCCGAAATGGATTTGACCTTATCTACCTACTCCTCGAAATGTGGAACGAGCTTAATCGGCATTTAATATATCCACGTACGTTGAAATAAGCGGTATCTTGTCGAGGCTTCTTTCTCCTCTTGTTAGATATGCCTACAGTGTAGGCCCTACACGTCATTATATTTCATTACTTTCAAAACAACTTGAGCGTTCAGTATACAGCGAATTAATGTAATAGTACGTTTACTCGCACAGGCTCACTGAAACTGACCTGAAAAATGGTCATTTTTGCAAGATTTTAACGCTGATTTCGGCCCTCAATATATGTTCGTGGAGATGAAGGGTATCGGATCTTGTTTTTACTTGTTAGAAGAGTAAGTCCTGTGAATTTCATCAAAATCGTCAGTTCGGGAGAAAAGCTAAAAAATGGGCTAAAAACGACGTTCTTTCACCTATTTGGAATATTTTCTCCCCTTAATAATCGACGTGGAGGGCTGAAGTTCTTAGGGTCTCATCCTCAGTCATGTAGAAACAAATCTCGAAATCGGAATTTTTTAATCATTTTTTCGTAGGGGCCGCAATTGTATTCATAGTATGAACACAATTGCGGCCCCTACGAAAATGATAAAAAAATTCCGATTTCGAGGATTGTTTCCACATGACTGAGTATGAACTTCATACACATACGTACATACATACATATGGACTTACTTTTCCGAAACATGGAGAAAATTTATCGGATGTCGATTAGGACCAGGTACTTAAAGGTGGTGTTTCAAAAATTGGGTTTTCTGCTTATCGCAATACTTCCCTTTCACCTTCAAGTGGGCTGAGGAAAGTAAAAATATTCGCCTCGGTTTCGATACGATTTTCCGTTATTGAGATCAATATAATAGTAAATACCGTAATTTTGCGAGAGTTACAATCACGTTCCGTATATACAGTGAGCGCAAAATACGTAGATAAATAGGTGGGTATACTTAATTGGTATATATTATATTTATAGCCGGAAATATTAGACCGTGTGAGTATATACATACATAATCAACGATCATCATGATCTTCAGTAATAACCAAGGGTTCGGATCACGGGGTTCTGAGCAAGAGAATATGATGAAATTAACATGAAACTCGATTCGATGTCAACAAGAAAGAAGTTGAAAATAATATAATTTATTTATTATGATTGCAGTAGCAATCATAAAAAAATTGTCTGATACTGCTTCAGTAGGTACTTTTGTACAAAGACGTGATAACCTAGATATCCAACGCGACTGCATACAACGACAACATAAGCGCCGGACCTATGTAACCAGAGAATGTTAGAAAAAGATTCTGTCCAAAAAAGTCCTGCAGACCCAGTAACAGGGCTTGTTATGTGTCCGACTCGAAATCCGTCTCTCTTCGAGATCATGATTGAACCGACCATTTTGCATTCGATTCGCCCATACGAGAGTGCATTATTGTTTCATAACGCGATCCTTCCGTTGGCGCTGACTGGTAGAATTGTTATGAGATTGTCAGAAGGCTCGACAAATCACGCCTTCCCGTCATGGTGTTTCTGTGTCTCCCAAGGGGGCCAAACAGCTGGCACCTATCCAAGATAGCATAACTATGTAATCGATTTTGATTGTTAAAAGCTGTAACTTTCAGTTTTGGTACAACATGTATTAAAAACAAACATAAATTCAGGAATATAAATAACGTTCAATGAGAAGTGAGACGATGTGAAGTGAGAAGTTCAGTTCCACAGTGAACAAAAGACGCTGCACATCATTATAAAACAGTTCATTATTTTTATCTTAGCGCACCTGTTCTATGGCCTAAAACCCACCTATCTAACTACTATTCCAAGTCGTTCACATCAGGTTTCTTCCAGACAAGGAGTGTTTATCTCTAGTATTATACTCAGTAAGTATCCAAAAGTAACCCTCTTCAACACATATGTCAAAATTGCCCCCGAACCGCCATAGTGTACCTACCTACCGTCTATTAAAATTATAGGCACGAACAGTTATATTTGCGATTTACTATCGTGTTTCTTCTCATTCTTTTATTTAATCCTATAAGACGTTCCGGGAGATCTCATTCGATCTTGAAAATGATTATCTATTTAAATCCATTTTTGCCCCCCCCCCCCCCCCCCCCCCCCCCCCCCCCCCCCACTCCTAATGGGAGCTGGGTACCCTGTCCCTCTCCAAATCCTTCCAACACAAATAACGCGAGTTCCATTAAGTAAATCAATTTAAAATAATTAGGAAGCTTTAAATGACATTCCTGGTCATACGAGTTGTCAACTGTCAGTATGATTCATAAATTGAAATATATAATAGTTGCCATCATTTACCTCTAATCTACGAAATAAAGGTATTGATTTACATTTCATAAGGTCGCTAAATTAGTTCTCTACAAGAGCAGAATACTCCACGCCATACAAAAATTGTAAGACCTTTACGCACTCATTGGCTATAATAACCTCAATGTAAAACATTCGATTAGGTGATAAAAGCAATTTACCTCACGATAGGATGGTGGAACTGACGTTATTTGGTCTGCCCTCAGTTTCAATTTGCAGTGGTTTATTTTTGATTTTGTGGGTTATTTATTTACTGAGCTGATCTGAAACGCAGAACAACCACGCGATATACACACTCTTCTTGAATTGGGACACGGTTCCTTCTTGATTAAGAAATAACGTCAGTTCCACCATCCTATCGAGATGATTACTGCCATATAACCATTTTGGTTGTGGGTGAGGCAGGGACGACGTGGTTTGGCGCTATTGATGAGCTGGTGTGGAAGGAGGAACAGCCATGTCGGTCCCCTCTGAGGAGAGTGCAACGTTGTAACCCTTGGCCTACTTTAGTGTAGGTTATGCTGGCCTACTTTACTGTAGGAATATGTCAATCAAGAAGGAGCCGTGTCACAAGTCCGGAAGAGTGTGGAAATCGCGTAGTTGTTCTGCCTATCAGATCAGTTCTTGAATAAATAACCCAGAAAACCCCACGAACGGAGGCCTTGCTGGAGCCTCCAGATGTCCCTCACGGAGTATTGATTCGATAACCGAAATCACCGGGAACATAAATCATTGTACTCTTCAAACAGCTAAAACAAACACTTGGAGGAACAAAAAGAAACACTTGCATGCGAGTACAAACAAAATAATATGGGTGTGGGGATGTGGAAGCAATTTCAAGGTGAATACCAATGAAAATCAACCGAGCCTACCAATGAAACGCGATTTAGAAATACCACCTTCTAAATAACGATGTGGGGAGTTAGGTACATTCTGTTTCCAAATATCAATGGAGTTTCTATTAACACAGAATGTGTTTTAGCCATGGACTAACTTGCCAAAATTGTGTAACGAAATCGGTGACGAAATTGGGAACGCTCCGGCACTTTAGATAAATCGAAAAGTAGAGGCTAGGTAGAAATCAATGAGGTACTGCCGCAATGTTTTGAGGTAGGTACTACAACTGTCTGCATCGAAAATTGAGCTCGAAGCTCAGCTGAGTCGAAAATGGAGCTCTCAGATCACCTGAGTCGAAAACGGAGCTCTCAGATCAGCTGAGTCGAAAATGGAGCTCCCAGATCAGCTGAGTCGAGAATGGAGCTCTCAGATCAGCTGAGTCGAAAATGAAGCTCCCAGATCAGCTGAATAGAAAATTGAAGATTGAAGAGGGGTTTATGTGAAACGCGTGAGCTAAAACACATTCTGTGTTTCAATAATTTCGTCCGAAGTATGTAAATAGAGGTAACCGGTGGGTCCAGGGGGCTTGCCCCCTGGCGAGGCGCGGAGCGCCGAGTTTTTATTCTCTTCTTTTTTGTAGTTACCTTGAAGATTCTCTTGAGGAGAGAGGCGAAAAGCTTTGTGGTTAGTAAAATATAATAGGTTACTATTTTCAAATTCGAAAAATTATGTAAGATTATCGGGTCAAATAAGGAAAAAATCCATGCTGATTAAAATGAGAAACATTTCATTATTAACGGAGTCTTTTCAAACTGAATGAGACTTAAATTATCATTTTTTCAATAATAAACCTTTAGATCTGAGAATGAAAAAAATTTGTTTGAACCAGTCATGAAGATTTAGGTATGACGTTTACCTTACATATGAGCAACTCATCTACCGTTCCGAAAATCGAGTTTGCAAAATCCTGCAATTATCTGCAGAATCCTGCAAAATTTGTATGTTTAAAAACCTCTCGCATTCGTACAAAGAGTACTAACATAATTATAATAATTACTTACTATTGCCAATACCTCGAAGGAGGTATTCAATTAGAAGGGAAATGGTTACTCAATATCCTTGCAAGAACTGCATTGTCGAATAGGAATAACATGCGTGCAATGGGTGTCAAAATGCAATCGAACCGTGTCAAAATAACTTTCCATAAATAATCATGGATCCGTTATATGCATTTCAACTGAAACAATAACAACCTCACGAAAGATAATATTCAGCGACAAATTATGGAAAAACGTCCTTCATACGGCACAGAAAGGTGGAACGGATGTCATGACCGCAGACGAGGGTCAGGGGTTGCTTAACGCGTTGGGTGCCATTTTCCAGTCAAGTCAACATCGCTTGGTCAACGCCAGATGGAAATCTTCCGCCACACGAAGAGCTTCTACGATTTTAGACTAAGTCAAATAACAGAATGCTACTTCTTCTTTTGTTATTTTGCAGGTCCACTGGACCGTGAAGCGTTTAGACCCGTTCACCAAGCATAACTGGGAAGAGGTAATTTTTATTTGAACAAGTATAAAGATCCGTTTTCTCAAGCGGGTAGTTTGGGTCGTGATAATTGCATTTGCCTTGACGTATGAGTAGAAGAAGGATAAATTTATGAAATATTACACATAGATAGGAGGAGCACTGCCGTGTGAAGGTAATGTACCTGATCTCCAAAATTTTCGAAATCTGTGTTTTTTTATTTCCCCCCTAATTTGGAACCGCTCTTTCCATTGGTGAAGTCAAAAGTTACGAAATCCTACTGAAAAACGTTGAAATTTGAACTTCCACGCAATTTGGAGGTAGAACCGTGAAGTCCCAATTTTTTGGAAAAACACCTGATGTTTATCTGAATAAACACTGCTTGATCCCCGCGGCCAGCCAAATCCGTGTGAAGGTAAAGGTTGGAAATAGTCCATAAGAGACATGTAACAATCAAGGAACGTCCTAGCGACTCAATGGTTGGTCATAACCTGTCGGAGAAGTTCCAAACCTTTACTCATTTTCTGGAAATTTAAGATTTTCGACTCCAGGTATTTCACCTTCCCACGGCAGTAGGTAGCTGATGTAAAAACGTCTGCCA
>JAEMON010000005.1:1014270-1030032 GCA_030264115.1 Lygus lineolaris
TCGGATCATAAGTGAAACACCCTGCATACCTGAGCATCCTACTCCTGTATCAAATCCATCCTTGTAAAACGCTTGAGGAATGTTCAACTTCAATAAACCCCTTCAACTCATCTCGAGTTCATAATAATTCAAATGAATCGATCTCAAATTAGAACGTACCAACAGACGAATGGTAGGTGGTCTTGTGGTCTTCAGAACATTTCAACTTACCTGAAACCAAAAAAAAAAAAACGTGAATAGTTACTTTTATTATTCAGGCAGAACGAACTTAACGTTTGAATAAAGTCGTTAAAATAAAGTATACATCGAAGGAAAGTAACTAAGGAAAGGAAAAACTCCAATAGTGTCGGAAATCATTAATACAATAATTTGAATAAAATAAAATAAAATATTATACAATCTAGGAAAGTTACAATAACTAACTAACGTAACGTAACGTAGGAAAAACAAGTTTCCAAAGTTTGGGAAATCATGGATCTAGGCGCTTTCGGCTTGTAAATAAAATATTGTTAACGAATAGTTCACAAAATAGGTAACTAAGCGGAGTAGAATATTGGCCGAGTTCTCAAGAACTTCCTTGTACGAGTTGGTATAGTTACAGCGCAAGAAATGAATAATACGGCGCACATTGGTAAAAATGGTTTATTAAAGAACATAAAGAAGAAACCAGATTTCTGGTTTTCCTAGGAACGAGGCAGTTAGTCTTCAACCGTAGTAACTTGAAACTTGAAGCTAAGTATCGTAAGCCAGTAAGTATCGGGGTGGATAGTGGACACTAGTCTTTGTTAAGTGTAGTATATTCGCGAATAGATAAATATATAGATATGTCGATAGATACGAGTAGATAACTACTGAAAGAATGTTGTGGGACATTAAAAACCCTAACACGTTTCGAATGAGGAAAGAAATCTGTATTCACGACGACTACTTTTTTCTTAACCTCATTTCCATAGCAGTTGAAGTGTTAACACACCATAAGAAAGAAACTATCTAGGTAGGAAGTAAAAGTTTTTTTTCTCTCGAGATGAAACGGAAATACAGGAAAGAGTTGTCCGTTCAGGTTCGGCATTCCTTAGAGATCAAACCGCAGCCTCTTAAAAACTGATAAGAAATAATGAAACGCACTTCGGTGATGAATATTGGTGAAACTTCGGTATCTCGTCACCTCACAGGGAAGGGAGTTGAGATAAAATTGAGATGGAAAGGAGAGCCAGATAAAGACTCAGCTCGTTGGGAATAGAGATAAAATTAAATTTCCCCCATGACGACTATAGCGCCGACCAGCTTTCAATTTTCAAGGACACTTCAAGGAAATTCCATAGAATAATTCAAGAGCACGAAGCTGGGAGAAGACCAGGAGATCAAATGGATTGGATTTTGTTTTGAGTATTGGAAAACTGACTAACGTCTGTAACAAAGAACTATAGTACCCGCTTGATTTCCACGGTAGGTAAGGGTAAGCATTACTTTTCGTAACGCTTTTAAGCGAATCAGTCATACAAAGTAAAAGAAAGTAACTATTCTGGGAAAACAATAACGTATTTTTCTGTCGACAAGTTGAAGCCGAGGAGTGTGTTTTTCAAGCGTATGTTAGGCATTTTAGGGTTGAATGCTATATTATGGGTTTTAAGGATACACTTTAAAATGCTGCAAATCATACAAACAAAACAACAATATTACCTATTACAAACCAAAATTGTTATTACAAATCAACCTGACAGTTTATAATTTTTCATGCTAACTTATAGATAACATTTTTTTACTCGATTGCAAAGGTTCATTAGGTACTTATTGAAAATGATAAAACAAATACTATTTGCTGAAAGGGTGTGGCAAATAACTTCCTCGTCAACAACTCAATAACTTGAATAAAAAGTATCACGATCGTGTTGACATTTTAAACGGACAAACATCAACACTATTACGAATCTCATTTCCCCATATACAGTGGCTTTTATAGATCCGATCGCGATGAAATTGACAGGTAATCATTTGAGGGACAGCCACCAACTGGTCTCAGAATGTTAGCAAAATCGGACCATTGATCATGAGTAGGGTTGGGATTTTTATGTATTTACAAAAACTTCCTAGAACCTGATATCATCAATTGGTTTCAAGTTCTATAGGTTTTGGACGTTTTCCAGTCGATTTAGACAATTTTGTTTATACATACTTTTACATGTCTTGACCATAATTACATGTTTTGTTATATTTTTGAATTTTTGTTTCTTCGCTGTTATTGTGATTCATGGAATAGCTCATGCTGGTTTCAAGCTGCTGAATGCATGATTCACATTTTTCAGATTTCTGTGATATCTTTTGGGTGTAATCCACAGGTGACCTATTGTTTTGCAGTTGCTTTTCAGTTAATTGTCAAGAATGTTCAATTTCGCACAATCATCCTAACCTAGAGATTTTTCTTACTTAATATGCCGGTAAAAATCACCTGAGTTTGAACATTAATTTTATGTCCAAAATTCCGAGACCTGAGCCTCAGACAAACGTTCAAAAAGACATGAAGACATTTTATATGGCTCAAGCTACGAAAAACCTGTTTCTACCACACAGCATTCTCAGGTTTTACCTAAATATTTTTCAATTTATATTACATATTTGCTAGTAATAAGTAGATACATATGTACATATTTCAACCTTGTAGTTATACATTGAACTCCTAGCTCTAATCATGAGGAATTGATGATTGGAGGTTTTTAGGTTTATGAGTGCGCAAACCTCATTATTGATCAAACAGCGATGAAATTCGTAAGAAACCATCTATCTGTATACCATCTGTATAACAATGATTTGAACGAGTAAGAAGTTCATTTTGAAGTACCCTGCAGTGAGGAATCACCACAAAGCTTACTAGCCAATTTCCTATGGTAACATAGATAGTTTTGGAGTAGAGCTTCTTCCATCCATTGTATCCAAAATGTAAGGTTTCTGGCCTGCTGTTGGCTTCATCACCCACTAATCGGGTGATTCACGACGTGATAAACCCTGAGTACTCTAACGGGGGGTGCGCCTAGTTTTTTCAAAATTTTTATTTCGAAAGAAGATGCCTTTGGAAGGCAAAATATCGACCTCAAACGCGAAATTTAACTACCCTGAAATTTACAGATGCTAACAGAAAAAATAAGTTTAGCAAATCTCGCCAGAATGACGTCCAAATTATTCCGTTACCTACCTATTCCACTGAGTGATTATTAGTTAAACAACTGCGCCCATAACGAGTTCGATGGTGTTCTGAGCTATACTAACTTTCATGGTGAAATATACATAAAAGTTCTTTTGAAGACATGGCACATTCCCCATTCTGGATGTCGTGATACATAATATGTATACTAAAGCAGCGAGCCACCTAATTCATAAGTAGTTTAGAAAAAAAAAAAATTCTGAAGGAAGCCGTGAGTGTGGCTAATAAAAAGCTTTATCTCGTGGCGATGGGCTCAGGTCTACGGCCGACTCCAAGGTTCCTCGGCGGTTGAAAAGAAAAATAATGATATGGCGTATGGGAACCATCCAGGCAGGCTTTACGCATCTCGGATTCACGCAAGTCGTTGTACGTATATGCTAATGTTTAATGCGTCACCAACAATGGGATTATATCGTTGGTTGTGGCCATCTTGCTAACAATAGTAATTGGGGGTGAGGGTAGAAGATATAATGTGACTTCTTCAGATATTTTTTCGTCTGACCGGTTTCGCTTTCAATATTTGCTTCGTCAGGGACTTAAAAGATAGGTTGGGAGCTCAGTTTGCTGCCAGCACTACTCCTAGTAGGTTTTCTTATTTTTTGGGCATTTTTTCTTCGGAAAAAATGACAACCAAACCCCCAATTCAACTTCCTTCGTAAGGTACAAATAATCTACCAAGAGAGCAGCCCTAACTACCTATACGATACCAATAGAGAGAAAAACTAAGGACCACGTATGTACAATCATCAATATGCATCCTTTACCGCTGACAACAGCTCGCATCTCCGTAGCCCATAAAATATCCGAACAAGCCACATTATTTCTTTCACCCTCAGCCATAATTCCTATTGTTAACAATAAGGTTGTTTTGGCACATATTTTTTTTTTTTTTTTTTCATTCAACAATTCTCAGTCCGAATAAAGCTTGCAATAAAATCTTCAGGATTACATACTCTAATTATAATAAGTTACATACTCTAGTTATAATAATAACTAACTGATTTCCCGTGCCAGCACGCATTCAAGCTTCTCCAAAAATAATATTAGAACACCTGATCCAAACTTCCTAACGTATTTACCCGGTTGTTGGGTGTGAAGGACCATCGATCCCTCATTCTCACACAGTCCATAATCTGGGCAAGAACTTTCTTTCAGATTGGGTGGTTTGAGTGTGAGTGTGGTTGAAAATGAAGTCGTTCAAAATTGGAGCCTGTTTATCCAATTTCATTTACTGACGTGAAACTTGGCGAGGGGATTCAGGAACTTTAAATCGATTTTGAAAACCTCATGGTGTTCGAACGTGAATGAAACACAAACAAACTGACACACACTTGAAAAATGTATAATATTAGGAGGAGTATCATAAATATTTTATCAATCCCTCATCATTAACCGTAGTGGAGGCCAAACTGCAAATCTTTAATTTGAATACGCTTTTACGTACCCGGAGTTTGTAGTCCTATAAACCGAAGTGAACCTGAATGATTCCCATCAAGTTCCTAAATATAATACAAAGATTCCATGGAAGAGTCAGTATTAATAGCATTAGCCATGACATGTTTGTATCTGCTTGATGCAAACTCACTCATTCGTTACTCTCGATTCTAATAGATACACGAGTCATGAAGAAGAAAGCCTATGTCTTAAGGGTTTTCAAGATGACCCGTGCGACGTTAGTGTTCAAACTACGACTGACATTGCATATTGAACTTTCACATAGGTATACTTAGTTCTGGTACTTAGTATTTGGTTCTTAGTACTTAGGTATACTTCTTCGAAGGATGAAGAGCGGAGAAAATACAGTAGCGTGATGTTGAGAGACGTGAAAGTAAGGAAGGATGAACATAACAAAGGTAGTTGCAGTTTACAAAGATTGACCCAGATAGTGCAGAATCCTCTTTCTTTCAGTAGACCCCATTCCCGATCCTCGCTCACATTCTTAAGATAGGTAGGTACCTAATTATTGCAAAACATAAACCTTAGTAAATAGGTAGTATTTCCTCCAAAGTTGAGTTGAAAACCCGTACTCAATTCGAAGATACAAAAGTTTGTTACAAAGAACAAAATTTGTTGCATGAGATGATCTAGGTTTTTATTATTTTCGATTTACTAAACAGATTTGGGTATCATGTTATAGTAGTCTTTCTGCTTGTAATAATAGGTAACTATTCGGGACGGAAATAGACTTGAATAATAAGTGATCATGTTAACTGCAAGCCGCGAGCTTGCCGAGAAGAAAGTGGTTAGGCCCTTGGAGCAGAACTACGAGCGATTTGCGGTTGGCGTCCTTGAAAAACGAGACCGTGCACAAGATAACAACGGGTTACGACACCAAGCGAGGGGCGTTTCTCGCGTGTCTCAAAAACAGTCATATCAAGTAATTTGTAGTCTGTAAGAGACAAGGAAGACTCGTTTTTTATTATTTTTATTTAAATACGACCGATGAGATGGAATAGAGGAAGAACTCTGAGAGCAAAAACGTGTCTTGCCAGAGCAAAAGCCATTAAGAATCTTGTTGACCGGTTTAAGGACTCACAGTGGGGAGTCGAAGGATAGATCAGCACAGACGATTGAGGCTTTATAGTATAACTCAATTCGAAGCTTCATGATAATGTTTAAAACGAAAATGCAAAAATTTCTTTGTGGTAACAGAAATTTAGAAACTTAAGTGATAGATCAGTAATAGGTCGTCATCATAATAGAAGATAACCGTATTAGTTTTTCTAGGTTTGTTTATGAATCACCAACATATAGACGCAATGGATGGGTTGGATTCCACGTATTAAAATAAGCAGACTTATGGGGTTCTGAAGATTATAAATTAATGGCACAATTAGGATGATTTAGGATGATTCGTGTTTTTTTCTTTAATTTCCTCAATGGTAAAACGAAGTAGTGACGAAGTTCATACAATCCACCTTGCAAAGAGATAGCCACCGCATTGGTTGCATTTCTTTTGTCAGGAATGACGTTACACACATAATCGATATCCTGACGGATAACAGGAAATAATAATTATGATTGCACAACAATGCGTTTCATGACTTTATCAGTTCGATGGATTCTCGGGTAAACAGGAAATACCTTTTTACAACCCAGGTTGCTAAACTAGCGGTATAAAAATATAGGGTCATACACAAATTTCACAATTTGACTCCACTTCTTTACACCATTCTATATTAAAAAAGGCGGGTTAAAATGGCCATAAACACAGCTGGTGAAATAGCAACTTGCACGCGATGTTGCAATGACTATTATAAAAATAATGGAGTAATTCGGGGCAGTAAAAAAAAAAAAAAAAAACTGTGAGCAATGGATCGATGTTTCGGAATAAGCCTGAGTTTCGCGTTCGTCACGAGATCATAGTACTTGGATCATAGCAGGCCATGTGATAAAATATTGATTAGTTCTCTTCTCAGTCGCCATTGGGTAGCTCAATCTCGAAATCTATAGAAGTAAATTAAAAAAGGTACAAGCAGAAAGTAAAACTCGTATCTATGTGATGGTTATGAAGAAAAATAAATAGGTACCTTTACCTAGGTACTATAGTGGTGTATTATCGGTAATTTCCTGAGCAATCAATGTAGGAGAGGGTTTTCGTCCTTGTCGCAAAAAAATAAAATAAATCATAATAACTAGTAGTAACGTCCGCTCCCTCATTTTAGCCTCAAATCAGCTTTAGGACTCACTCAGCTGATCGGCGATGGGGCAGAAAACAGTCTGTGAGGAACACTCCGATTGCAATGCAAACCCCAATCAAGATCGGTTCATCTCCTATATGGAACAGAGAGTCAGGAAGAGGGACACACAGACAGACTTTTACTTTCATCCTAGATTCTGATTTTATAAGAGGTAAAATCCAAAATCATATGAAAATCAATGCAATCAATGTTACTGTGCATAGTCTCTCATCAATTTGATTTGAGGATTACATCATTTTGTCATTGGAGCCTATTCAATCGTACGATCCACGCCAAATGGAACGCGACTTGACGGTGTTTCAGAAATCCAAAGTAAAATAATTGGAACGACGCAAAACGGATAGATTCCCATTGTACCGGAAACCCACGGAACCGCACCATTACTACTTTTTGTGTGTGTTGGAAACTGGATTACTTGAAGATGGAATGTATAGAAATGCTACGCTCGTGAATACGAAATACTTCTTCGAATTCGTGCCAGTTGGTTTGGACTAATACCCCCTAAAATATCGCTCCGACACTCCATCTTTTCCCCAACCTTGATGGGAAACGTGAAAGACCCAAAACTAAGTGGTACCTGCAATGCCTTATCCTTGGAATTTGAAATGTTAAAGACAGGATTAGACAGACGATTCATTAATTTGAAGCAGAGTTCAGCTACAGTGGAATTAGCTCCTTACTAAAATGCTCTTCATTTTCATTGATTGTGATTTCGTAGAATAGTTTTTCACGGATTACCCGTCAATGAACTACCTATGTTAACATAAATCACTTTGGGACATCCGCCCTGTGGATCATTTGTGGAAGTCAATGAATCTGTAGAAGTTACCTACTACAGAAAGAAACTCGTGAAATTATACCAGTAGGTAAGTTGCTACCCAGTGGAGTGAGGACAAGGCAAGTGACGCAGAGATTCTCTTACATCTGCGGCTATCACTTCGAGAGATGAGAGATCGATTATAAAAAGCTTATTTTGAGATCAGTGAGTGAAGAGTGGGGGAACGTAAAGACTCCCACAATCAGCTCTCGATGCCCCGACCATCACTATTGATTCAACAAAACTAATAATTTCCCCAAGAAATAAAGCGCTGCTGAACACAAAGGAATGGATTTTTTTAGGTAATGTTGAGACACAATCAATACGTGTGGATAGTGAAGAAATATGAAACCCATCTGACAAGTTGACAACGTCAATTAATCATGACTCAACATGGAGCCCTTTGTAGGTCACAACAAACATCAACCATCTAGTTCTGGTGAAGACCACACGAAAAGTGTTGACCGAGAAAGAAACGAATTTCCGTATAATGAAGAATATTACGAAAAACTAGGGGAGCTTAATTTACCTTTGGTGATGTGCACAAGAGCAAGACGAAATAACACTCTCCCTAGTACTGCAGTCAGTGCCTCAATACGATCGACTAACTATGAGGGTTGGTTCGGAGGGTGGAAAAGGGTAGCAAGCCCCCTGTCAGCTGTCTGCCATGCGCTCAACATCATTTCCAACCGAGAACCCTCCAACCCTTGCAGTGTGCGTTTGCGTCCGCACAAAGACGACCACATGTTGTGCCCCTATGAATCTTCAAGCATAACTTCAATACGGGAATAGGTGTGGGAAGGAAGGGGGTAGGATGGGAATGTTGCCTTTCCATCGGTTCGACACTTGGGTTTCATAGGTTTAAAAGGGAGAATGTAAATACTAAAAAAATCAATTAAAAGACTTGGCTTTCATACATTTAAAAGGAAAAATATAAATATCAAACAAATAAAATAAATAAATTAAAATAAATTAATTACTTAAATTAAAAATTAATACATTATATAGGGCCAAAAGAAAGAATGCGAATATTGCATCAATTAAATTAAAAAACGTCTGCCAAGTTGGGTGGGCAGTATATCAATAGACTTCCTCACTTTTGTAACATGGACCTACAGAATCAGTTAGTGAACATTTGAGCGGAAAATTCCAGGGTTATGCCTGTGACACTAAATTTCAAGTTTGCGCATGCGCAATAGCCATCACTCATCCAGTTGTGGCGCAATTCATGGATAAGTGTCTTGGATTCCTGAAAATTCTTTCAAATTCGGACCACAGACCGACAGAAGGACAGACACGGAAAAATTGTTCAGAATGCCCTGAAACGTTAAAATCAAGTGGGCATTTTGAATTTGGAGCAACAAATTTTTTATTTCTTGCACGAATACATAGCTTCCCACCTCCGGTAGTGAGGAAGCAAAACAAACCCGTGGTATGGTAGAATTATTTATGTTGATGGAGGCATTCCCAGCCATGCGGTTGACTCATGATGAAAAATGCTCGCTTCAACTGCACAGTGAGGTACTAACTAGTTTCAATGCATGATTTGTGCATATTCATAAGTGAGGTGGGATCGTACAAATCGTCCCAAGAGTAGGAATATTGAAAGCACCGCAATACAGACATTATCATCACTTCATTTCATGAAGTACCTAATTCCATTCGACCAATTATGGGAAATTCCGATTATTCCATTTCATTCGTTCAACTGAAAGATTTCAGTGAGAGATTTCCAAAAAGGTGCTATATGTGGGGTATCCGATGATTGGAAGTGAGCGAAAATGAGTGCCGTAAAAACGATACAGATGACGTCACCCACCCTTCGCTCATCAGAACAGATGACGTCAAGCGTCATCTTCTCACCCGTTTTACTGCCAACCTGAAGAACATTTTGAGCTGAAAATTAGAAAATGAGGGTTTCCAAGGTGTTGAATCCGAATTTTAAGTCAAAAATTCAAAATTTGGACAGACCGGAATTCCCCATTACGTATCAACTCAAATACATCTCAATACATATATAGTTGAGCTATTTAGTATCTACCTACCAAGTCGTTTTGCCCAGGACAAGAGGTTTACCACATATAGGTACTACTGAACCTGACAGATACAGATACGGAACTAAATTTGTTCAAAAAGCTTTGGAAGATAAGAAGAAAGTGAAGATTTTGATTTTGGAAGAAAAACTTTTTTACTTTAGCATAAAATTATGAAGATGGGTAGTGTGCTCCGCTAGTGATGAGCAGTATGAATAAAATGTTTCTGTACCTACCTACTTAGCTGTAATACACAATCAAGAATACATTTTTTACCGGGAGGGAGAACATAATTCGGTCACAAAATTTTGAGAAAGCATGATATACAGGGTTGTTAGAAGATCAAAATTCTTAAAGTACCTGACCTTTTTCCAACAAAAATCCCCATACCTATTTCCTGACTTTTACCAGTGGAACAACGAGGAAGGCACATTATCCTCAAAGAGAGATCCTAGCTTATTAACGCTGTTTTTCCCACTCACTGTTTTTTGCGATTCGGTGGTCGGCGGGTTTAAATATCCTGACTCCGCATATATGATTTTCCTGACTTTCCATGGCTTTTCCTGACTTTTTGACCTGTGACAACGCTGATTCAGTAAATCACGATTCTGATGCTGATAACCAGGTTGCTCATCTAACTTTCCCTCTATTTTTTCTTAAAAAAATTGCGACTGTTTTTTTTTTACAAAGGAAAGTCAGTGCACTCATGTAGTTTCCCTGCCTTCGGGATGTTTGTCACTCCTGTGGCCTTCTTCACCGAGGTGTTCTCCTATGAATCATCTGTTGAGTGGCCTCTTACCTAGAAAGTGCCATCAACAACTACTGATGATTCAGACGGACCGTCAGTCGACGGGCAAGCTCATCAGGAGTAATGGCCGACGTTAGCGTGACCGTTGAAGAAAGACGGATTGGCGGCATCAAAAGTCCAATATAGGAGGAGGTAGTTTCGCAGTTATTATGATTGATTACAGAGTAGTTCATGAGATGTCCAATTCAACGAAATACGTATGCCTAATGTTCTTTTCCTCGTTGAACATTGAGTGACTCATATAAGAGAATAAGAAGCTCCGAGACACAGAAGACAACTTTCATTAATTTCTACATTCAGCCTATATTTTAAAGTGAGTGTTTTGGGCGAACTTGTCTTACGATTTCAAAAATTGTGTAAAACGTCTGCCAAAAGTTTGGAGGGAGTTTGTGCAGTTATTATAGCTTCCTCACATACGATGACCGTCGTAAAAGTACGAATGAAAGAGAGGATAGTATGTACATTCTAAATGCTCTCTGTGTGACTATCCCTGCTCTCAACTAGCAACCCTCCAAATATGAGCTAACTCTGACCATTATTATAGATCGTGAGAAATCGGTGTTCGTAGGTATTCTCGTTTGCCCATGGGCATCGGCCCATTGGTCATATATATATGAAACTCATTGGGGACTGCTTTCCAGAATTCCAAGAACCAAGACCAAGACAGCACTATTATTTAAAACAAATGGTTCCAGAATAAGGAACTGAAGGTTGGTAACTTGAACGGATCGTAGCTTTGTTGTAAGGAGTGGAAAACATGGCCCGGAAAACCTCACATTTTGAGATAATCGTAGGACCTTATAAGGCCTCGTTACCAACAAGCCCATAAATTATGTGAAGAGAACCGGAGTATAGCCTGATTTAGTGGCGCTGAAGGAGGTTATTCAATGTAAAAACCGTATCAAAGCATCTATAGTGAAAAGGGGAGCCAATGGGAAGGGCCTTGGGATTTAATAAGCAATCTACCAGTAGTAGACATGCCTAATTAGGTGACTGGTCTTAATAATCGGCTACGCCTAAGGTCGTAAGATAAGACACTCCAGAAAATGAACCTCTTCAACAGGAAAGGAACGATGCAGTACAAATAAAGCAAGAATAATAAGTTAAGTATTTACCGCCGAATCAGTTTTGAGTGGTAGGTGTACCATCCCCTTCTAAAATTCCCACCTTCAGTACAGATGGATCTTCCGTAAAAATCGTGTTATCGTTTTTTTCTGTTCAACACTCGAGCGCTTGTTGAGAGCGAATGGTTGGTCGTAATGGCCCAGCGGTCTTACTTGATTCCAAAAATCAAAGATTATCTAAAATAAAAAAATTACACTTTTCTATTGAGCTAGGTCGATTGGAAAGTGTCATTCCCCTCACCCTCGGAGATGACTAACCGTAGCTAAGCCGAGCTTGTGGACACTACTAGTCTACGAATAATGTAACCTATTTACCTATAGGTAACTAAGAGAACCATAATACACCAATTATGGTTGCCGTGGAAAGCAAGTAGTTAAATATTTACAATATACCTACTTAACTGAATTTGATGAGATATATTTAAAGATGACCCTTTGAGTATGATCAAAAAAGGTATAGGTTATTGCTATATGCACGCAAGTTATCCTCAGTATAACTTTGCTATTTCAGAGTAGCTAATGTTTCCAATCCAGAGCTTAAAAAGATATTTCGATAAGGATAACCTCATTATTCCCAACTAATGACTCCTCACGTTCTCAGAAATTACTACCTATAGAACAATAACCTTGGTGGTCACAATTTGAACCCATTAGAGTCATGTTCTTCTCGATGTGACTTCCGGGAAAAAAATCATGAAGAAACAATGGGAATATCTTGGAACATTAGCAGAGCCTGCGAAAAGACGTAGCATGTGCGAGAGGAATCTCGATTGCCTTGATAATGATGTTTCATAATGACAGTCAACTCGCGCAAGGTTTTTGCCGAGTTGGCCAAACATAGTAAGACAGAGGCTGTGCGACAGAATAAATCAACACTGCCGAGGAGATTAGCTTTGGCGGTAGCGATAAATTGGCCAAAGCTGTAATTGTATCTCAATTTATTTGTAGCACCTAAATACCTGATTAAAAACAAGATTCAGAGAGGAAAGTTAAGATTTTTTGCCGATAGAAAAATGAATAAACTGTTACTTCAACACCTCAAAGTACTGTATTCCATTATTTCAAAGCTAATAAAACAACAACTGTATTGTATAATTATAGGTATGGAGTAAAGAAAATAAAAAAAACGGCAAGTGCAAATAGTACCTACTTAACGCCTAAGGGTCTATTGGCGTTCGATCAGGGGCTAATAAAAACGTTTCCGTTCATATGCCAAATAACTAGGTAAATAATATTTAAATGTTGAATGAAAGTACCTACTTACTTATTATTTTGTAGGGACCTTCAATCTACGAACAATGAGGAAACTGTTTGTCGGATTGTTGAAAATCCTGTTTCTCCTTTGTTACCTTGAGGTACAAAGAGGACTGCATTATTATAGGCTGATGTCACGCGTGGGCAGATACCTGGCAGAATCGTTGGTATTAGTTCTTCAGTTGTTGTTTGTGGTCGATAAAAAAATCAGCATTTTTAGTTCGTTGTCACGGAAGTCTGCTCGTATGCAGTGAGCCGTTACACCACGTAGAACGCGCTTCGAGAGATCGCGGGAACATCCTTGAATTCATAATGGCACCTAAGGAACCACTTCTTGCCATATTTTACAATTGATAGTTAGAACACTCCGTTTGGCTAAATACGCATATACATAAATTTGATGATGATGTAAATAGGTGAGAAATGATAGTGAAAACCTATCTCCAGTTCGATCAAGAGAATAACAAGTAGGTATACAAGAATTAGGCTCAAGATGCACATAACCTTTCATCTGCACAAAAATTGGACTCATTTAAAATTTGTTTGAGCACTACATGATTCGATTAATAAACGGCAAGAATAATTCAAAACTTCAAATAAAAATATCTTAATTTTTCTAAACAGGGTTCATGGGTGGGAATATTATGCATCAACTTCCAGAATAATATTGACTCCCGACTTCTTGTCATGAAGTTTCGGGAGATGATGGATTTAAACAAAACATCTTTACTAAATTTCATTACTTTGAGTCCATCAGTTTAAATATACCTACAGCATTTCCCAGTTAAATTTAGTTTTTCACAACCAAATTTAATTTCCCAATCAAATTTGATTTTTTTCCAACCGCATTTAGTTTTTCCAACCAAATTTAGATTTTTAGTTTTCAAGTGATTATTCCCTAATGAAATTTGTTTTTCCCCAATCAAATTCAAGGTGTTTAGCAGCCCGTGTGACAGCAGGTACCTCACGACATGATTGAGAAAAAACTATATTTTACAGAAAAAAACAAACTGAAGTTGGTTGAAAAAACATTAAATTTGACAGAAAAAAACTTAAATTTGATTTGAAAAACATTAAAGTTGGGTGTGAAAAACGAAATTTTGTTGTGATATTTAGCAACAGTAAAGAGAGTTATCGCAAAGACATCACACACAAAACCTAAAATAAAGACTGTTACTCCACCTTGTGAACTCGACGTGGTGATTGATATACTGTACTCTCCTGCTGTTACATATCCCAACCAAATTTAGTTTTACTCACTTCTGTATCTTGATAATTTTTTGAAGTTTTCCATCCAAGTTATTGTAGGTGGGTAGGTAGGTACTTTATTTTCCTATTAACTAGATGATTGAATTCATTGCGACCTTTCTAAAATGGCAATAAGAACCTCGACATTGATGTTTCTGAAGGTATCTTAGTATAGGTGGGTAGGTAGGTACGTTATTGTAGGTGGGTAGGTAGGTACTTTATTTTCCTATAATTTATCGATATTAACCAGAGGATTGAATTTATTGCGACCTTTCTAAAATGGCAATAAGAACCTCGAAATTGAGGTTTCCAAAGGTATCTTGATCCAATCCATCTCCCACCGTGCGAATAGTTTGCTAATCTAAAATTACTAAATTAAGTGCGAATCATCATCTGGACTGTTGACATCTACTTCAAGAACATCTCGATTATTTCATCTCATAGCTTCCTGGGTGGAATATAAAAACAAGTGAGCTCACCACGAGATGTTGTAGAACAACAACTATAAAACTAGGAATACTTACAGTGGGAAAAGCATGTACTGTATCTTTTCAAAGGAGGAATCGCTTTAAAACAGAAATCAAATCGATCCTGGACCATACTGATGAACAAACGGCCAAAGTTGAAACGAAGCTGGATGGATGAGTGTAACCGTCCGACCATAAGAAATATACCTTATTAAGTACTTTCAATTTCTTTACGTACCTACTTAAAACTAAGATTTTGTCAAAAATGCTGCAGGCAGACAATTTGTAATCTTAGTTCTTAAGGCACCATAGAAATACTGTAGTAAATACTGTACCGTAGTACATATTTTGACTGAATTCTCTCCTCCCACCTCCTTTTCCCTAACAATTTCCACCAAGTTGCAGATTGCAGCAAAATTTTCAGAAATCGCATGAAAAATGAGGAAGTTGTTACAAATCTGTGACAAAGACGTCTAAAACTACTCAGTACCATTCAAAATTATGCAATTCAATTTGCTCAATAAATCATCAGCACTTACCCACAGCACTACTTTATAATAACCTGGCAATACTGGTACATACCTGAAACAAACGAAAAATTAAATTTTATACTCAGTTCAAACGCACAGTGCAAGTTTTAATTCAGTGCAAACGTTTGCACAGAATTTGATTTAAAACAATCCTACCTACCTATTATGCAATCCTGAATTTCATAATAAATAAAGATACTCATCAATAATTTTATTATTAAGTGTGAGAACTGTAGGGCATGTAGGGTGATTCTCTGACCTACCAAAAGGAATAATAAATCAAATTGGCCCTCCAAATTATTTTCAAATAGCCAATTTCCATCAAACCAACCATCAAAATTCAAAAACCATCAATATCGGTGTTGCCGTTAAAGCGCGATTGAGTCATATAAACACTTGACAATTATAGAGCAAGAGAGACAATATTAATAGGCAATACCTCCCTATGAACTATTCGACTGCGGTTTCAAGACACTGCCAAGCAATTAGCCGTTATTTTTGCCAAAGGGACACCTATTAGATTTCTTCTCCCAAATAGGCTCAATCTGGGACTGTTCGTTGGATTTGGATTTCCCAACAATACA
>JAEMON010000005.1:1092026-1106353 GCA_030264115.1 Lygus lineolaris
TTCCTTTCGTTCGAAAATTCGTAAAAATGTCAAGACGCAGGTGTCAATGACAATATTGTAATTATAATACTTAATTTACCTACAGTTCAGAGTTACAGCCTAGGTAGTGGTTGGATGGTTGATCTGGAAGTTGTTGAAAAAAGCTATAAATAATCAAACATTCATGGTCTTACTGGTATTGAAGAAATGAGAGAGTTACCTATCAAAGTAAATAGGGTTAAACTTACAAAAGAGAAAGCACGTAATAAGGCATCGGGAGTAAAAGTTTCTGTCATTGGAAGGTGATTATGGCACAAGTGTTACTTGTTTTATTTATGTTTCATGACGATGGGAACGAATGGAAAGTGGAATGGACGAAAACTATTATCGAAGGCCGTGAGTGTGAATTTTCTAAGTTGGCTCGTCACGAAGGGTAGTCTCAAGAAAACAAGGGCTGTCGGGAGGGCTTTGAAGGGAACAGCCGCCCAGACCACATTCACTTGACTACAGGAATCTTTTGCCTTTTACGGGAACAGGAGAAATTGATGGGAAAGGAAAACGCGGGTTTTTCTGAGGCTGAAACAAGTCGGAAGTCTCAACCTGAAGGGCGTAGCCTGTCTTCTGAGGTCCCTACATCACCAGTTGCACCTGTCTCGTATCCACCTGAGGCCGCATCTGGGACTCTCTTCGATAATGATTCGTTTTTTTTATTCTTCAGGTAAGTTTTTTCTTTCATTCCAGGGCTTCTGTATTGGGAGCGACTTCTGTGCGGGTCAAGGCACCAACTTTCGAACTGCCTGATATGGAATTCAACTTTCCACTGTTCTTACACGTCGAAAGAAAGATTATAATGAGACATGTAACAAGCCTATCGTACGTAACGGGTCCTGTAGCATTTAAACTCCGATGAAAAGAAAAATCAGGACACATTCGTCACGCAGAACGTCGTCTTCCAAAGACCTTAGTAATTCTAGTGTTCTACGAGTTAGAAAGTCCCTAGATATTCATAATTTTCGAACTGTTTTCGCTCTGCGAAATCTTAAGAAGCCGACAACAATCAGCTGTGGAACTCGATTTCTGTAGTAAGCTAATACTACGTAAAATGAGAGAAACTAAGGAAATTCTAAAGGTTAATGCCAATATGTAAACTCCCTTGGTTTATTAGTTTAAATCATGAACATTTGGAAACTCAGCGAGAATGTTTGGGTTCAAAGGTATTATTCTGTCAGCTATATACATTAGCCTGAAATTTGAAAGCACTCAAAGAAACAGTGGAAGTCCGTTTTACTTTTCTCAGTCCACCTTGTAAAGTGATCGCCTGGATTCACTGGTAGAAATATAATATTTCACGAAGATGTTAGGTATGTGTTATATGCGGAAGGGATCACAGTACCTGATGCCTATCTGATTGGTCCTCTCATTCCTACCCGGTGCGAGCCTATGGCGAAGGAGGAAGGCATTGTTGAGTAAAAAAAAGAAATATTGATTCGACGTATATTTTTCTTATAAATACGAGGCATTGAATTCTAAAGGGGGATGAAGATTATGAACTTGAACCACGAGGAAGAGATATTTTGAATAGAATCCACAGGTTGTACATACGAGTACGTCCTTGGCATTCAGGAACACAGGACACACTAGGAGGAGAGCAGGGATGATTCTGTGCTCCTGCATGAAACTGCTCTTCAGGAGCAGTATCATGGAGGAGAGCAGTGAATCACGTCAGAACAATGAAGGGTAAACAAGAAAATAGTAAAATTGACTGAAAAAAGATTTTCATACACTGCAGTGTTGAGGATTGAAGTCATCATCATCATCTGATAGACATCCTTCAAGTGTTAGGTAAAATGTCGTCCAAGTTGGGTGGCCAGTGTAGCTTCCTCACTTTTGTTGTAACATGGACGTATACGTATATAATCAGTTAGTGAATATGTCAGCGAAATTGGTTGAAAAGTTCCGGAGTTATGCGTATGACAATAAATTTAAATTTTGCGCAAGCAGTAGCCATTACTCATCCAACTGCGTGGCAAAATTCGTAGGTGATTTTCTTGGATTCAGCTCTCAACCACACAAGCGAAATCGGCTCATTAGGAACTACTGAGAAATCGTGGTTTCAGGGAAATCACGTTTCTTGCGCATACGCTACTATTGTCCGACGGTGATGAAATTGATAGGTGACCGTCACCGGGCTACCCTGTACTATCTCTGGAAATTTCACCGAAATTAGTCGCTCTCTTGATCTTAGGGAATTTAAATGGGGTGTGCGCATAGTTTTTTCCCCTTTTCCAAATGACATATCTTAGCGATAGCTTTCTGAAATGGTGCAACATGAAGGTATCAGCTACAATGGTCTTGAAGTTAATAATGATGAAGTCACCGACCCCCTTCCTGCCTGGGGGGGACCCTCAGTGCCCAAATAATTCTGACGTCACCCGCCTCTTTCCAGCTCCTTTCTGGCGCAACTAGACGGAATTTTCAGTTAAAAAGTGGTTCACGGGTTTTTGTGAGAACTCTGAACCCGAATTTGAGGTAAAAATTGAGAATTCCGGACCTTTGTGCACACCCTATTAGGGCGCAAGAAGAATCGAGTCTACGGTGTTGGGTAAGTGCGACCGTTTCAAACTTCCTCTTCCTGGAGATAGGTACTTCTGAGAGGGGCTTCCGATGAACTGTGAAGACTCCTTCGGCGGACCTAACAAGCCATACGCTCGACAGTTAGGCTTTTGTGTGGTGACAATAGGAAAGTAACGGGGACCTGTGCTCAAGTGTTGATCCCGAATCTGTTTTGGCTCGTTGCGACATCCTTTCTGTGCCTTTATTGACAGTCCATTCGACCGCGAACTTGCCTTCCAATTGAAAGCTGACTGGAGCTATACAGGAACGTCACGTTTTTGATGAACCTATTATAAGCAAGAGCGGCAGCTTAAAAGGCTACGTATAAAATTTGGCAACTATTAATGCCTTCCCTATATAGGTACGATAAAAGAATGTTGATATACCTAGTAATTATACCTAATACTCGTAAGATCAAACGGTATTGAGATAATAGGGGAAAAGACTAACATTTCCAAGTACATTTCGCAGATATAGGATCTTTGTAGATGGGCGATCTATACGGAAAATAATAAACCGTTGTGTAATAATTTGCAGCGTTTTTCAGGTGTGTGTGGTAATCTGCTACGCAGGTGTTGATTTTGAATTTGTTCAAAGAGGAGGGCTCCATACCCTTCCTCAGGCCTTAAAAACATATTTTTCTCTAAGCCAGCATGACGGGAAACGAAATCTATTACTGCTCCAGTGAAATATCCTAAAGCAACCCAGTCAGACTGACTATCAGTTAGTTTTAATTAAAAATATCCATTCTAACATCATGTTGGTACTTCCTATATCATAACCAACCTAGCATGATTTTCATAAATCTCATGCCTACTTGGATTCACCTCTTAACCACTTCCTTTATTTTCCTGTGGTTCTTCCCCCTATCCTCCCCTTTGTTACATAATACCCTTCCTTATCTTCACCAATAATAATATTTTGACGATATATTACCTATTAATATCTTCTGTTTTTAGAAAATGAATTGGATTGTAGGGCCTGAGAAATTGTTCGGAGTTGCCCGGAAGAGCTGGCCCGCATAAAATTTAAAACCAACACCTGCATTGTAGCTTTTCATACACACCAAGGGTACCTAGGAAGTGGAAACACCACAGCACTTGTCTTGATCCTCTTATAAGACCCGTGTAGTTATATGTACTACAACCTTGTCCAAACTTGATGCCATACCTAGTTATAAACGGTGTAGGAACGACCAACTCCCTCGGGAGACAATGTCTACGTACCGGGTTAACAAGGGCCCTAAGAGGGAGACTGACCCTGATAGCGGGAGTCAGAAGATCAAGGACCCTCCTGCCCATGTATGGCGTCCAAGGAAGGAGATTTCTTTGGAGTTCTTTTCCTCAACACTACCGGGGAGGATGGTTGATGAGGCGGGGGTGTGGAGCTCCTGTCGTTAGCAAGGTTGTAGTTCAAAAGAGAACACCTTTTCGGTACACTTCCACATTCAAATTACGTCGGTCTTTAGTGAGTTCCTTGTATAGTCATACCCATAGTTGCACTTTTCAAATTCATTCACGTTACCGTCTCTTGTATCGTTGGTATTCCTACTCTTACTTCTGGTACACAGGTAGGGTAATAATGATCTTTACATTATAATGGGGTACTACCGGCTCATGGTTAATGAGGCCTGATCACACGATTTTTTTTTTTTTTTTTTTTTACAATTTATATTGAAAGGGAATCGATTCAAAATGGCCGAAGTGGGGTATTTCATAATTATGTGGTCTCTCTATTTTTTTTTATCGACGACGAGAAATTTGAACATTTGAAGACTACTCTGGAGGTACGTACGTCACACCTCCACGCAAAATTCAAAACATTCCATTTTAACATGAAGATTTCTGCTCCCACATGGAGTTTTTTGTCCTGATAAATAGTGTTTACTAGTCATGGCAACCCAAATAACATCATTAATGGGTTTTTTCCAATTTTTATTTCTCATGCGCAGACCCCATTTTGTATTCAACCAGACTGAGAGATTTCAGTGAGCAACATTCTACTCATATAATATGGAATACCTTTCACAAGAATTCAATGCGAAAGACAGCCGTTAGGGCAATAGAGTTGGAAATTACAAGGGCTGCTAGATACACCTTCAAGGGGAATAATCGTACCTTCTCACTACAATTGTACTAGCTTGGTAGTAGTTACATACTCGTTCATGGAATATCTGTAAGATGATGATATGGAAAGCAAGTACCACATAATTGTAGTATTTATAATTTACTACATAATTGGTTGAATGGCTATGAACAATTAAAAATTATCAGACAAAATGTTCGTAGAGAATGAAGTTCTGTTTCAACTATTAGAATATTCGTACATATTCAAATAGTTTCACTCATGTCAATATTCGAATATTCCAACTAGGTAGTTTGTGTGCAATTTACACTTCTGATAACAACTGGAATCCTGTTCCAACTGCCAGAGCTATTATTATTCTGAACCCTGCGGAGGAGAGTTGGCGAGATGAATACAGGGAAACCTCCTGCTATCCCTCAGCCTCAAGTTTGTTTGAACTAAAAGGGTAGTTCGAAGATATTCGAAACTCTTCTCGCCGAGGATCGCAATCAACGTTGACTTGGGGAACGAACTTGAGGATATTCGAATATTCACTACCAAACTGGATATTAAGTATTTGAATTGCAGATTTCCAAAGAGAGTCCAAAAAAGTGAAGTGAGAAAATTCAAATAAAAATGCAGCGTCGATCATCCATAATTGTCTCCGTTTCATAAAAGATCACCAACTCCGCCTTTTATACGACAACCTATATCCGTGAAAGATGGATGGAATTGAGTTGCAACGTCCGGATGTTGTTCCTTAGGAATATTAGGCCAACCGTGAGGATAATCGGTTCACTCCCCAATGTATTCGACATAGACCGATGGTATGGTGCATGAATATCGACGTGTACGGGTCTGGCGTGACTGCCTACGCAGGGAACGTGACATGACCCCTGTGGTGTCAAGAGGTTCCCAGGCAAAGAGGAGACTCTCTGAACAGGAAGACGTGGTACGGCATGAGGTCGGAGACCTAAAATAATAATGATTTTTGATGACTATTTGTGTATAATTTCCAATAAATTCATCCCCTTTAGGCATTCATTCATAGTTTAACTATTCAGCAATCCTCAGCTCTATTTGCTCAGTTTACCATTTCGAAATATTTGTCATTAACTTTAACAGGAAAACAGTAAGCTAGTTAGTACCCATATTTTTTAAAAATCAGTTGCCAATGTTGTGAAAATCTGTAATAATAGTTGATAAGGTTAACTGGTGGTTACGATTGAACTCAGAACGTTTTTGTAATAATGAACAATAAAATCAGTACTTAGTAATTATCTGTTGATTTTCTGAGGTACACAGGTAATTGAGTAATCATACCGCCTGTTTACCTAATTACAGAATTTTTGAATTATCGCTATCCGATTCCTTGATTTCAAAGTGATAATGGTACCTGAAATACTTCCTTACTGTGTTCCTTGTACTGGAAGTGGTATTTGACCACTGTAATGTGGTAATCAACAATATTTCCAAATGTTATAATCGTAATAAAAACCAGAAACACATCTGTGTAGGTATATTAATATTACGTTTTAATAGGTACTCGTATACACTTTGAATACGGTGCTATTCTATGTGTGATGATATATTTATGTAGATACATGTGGAAATAGCTCTCAACAACAATTATCAAACAATTTATCTACGAGCTTCTGCCTCCGAAGGCTGACTTGGGCCTAAGCTATAGCGCTAGATCCTCGCTCAGATTCGTGGTATAGATGAGAGACGTCGGTTATTGGTTGTAAATGAAAGTTTTGAATCTACTAAAACATAGGAAGGTAAACGGAGTTTCACCTGATGAATATTTTGATCATGTTTCAGCACACCCCGTGGCGTGACCATTCACGAATTCTTCCTAGTTTCACTCTTCAAGTGATCGATGTTGCGTGTTTCCCAATCTCCGTCGGCGGCCTAAATTATTACGAAACGAGAATGATCAGGCTAATCTTATTTAGAATGACTTCAACATAATAAGACTTTATAGCATCCAATAAATTACTCAATCACACTAGTATGGTCGTACCATCACCAACATACCATCTTTCACATAACAAACTACGAGTATACCAGGTGGTCCCAAACTGTACGAGAAGAATTTGAGGTATTACGTGTAGAAATTCCACGCAAGTCGAATACATCATAATAAGGAGCTGTCCCTGAATAGACCTTTCCAACTTTATTTGCAAAAACCCGATTTTTAAACGTTTTTTGAGAGTTTTTGTGAAAAAAACCCCTAAACCTATACCTACTCCAATAAAAAAAACCTCGAAATGATCGTCGTAGGAAATTTGATTCTGCGTTGAATGAAACCAAATGCAGCTCTTTTGGTTTGTAAAAAAATTTAAATTTACTAAATTCGTCATCCAATATTTTCCAAGGTCAGACAATTATGATTGGCGGTTGTCCATTTAATGTATAACTTTCTTTTTCAACAGGTTGGAAGATGAAAAGTTAAAACCACTTAATTGGTACCATGGGCAAACGTTAATTTTTGACCACATGGGAGGTATTGGACAAGAATTCATTGAACTGTGAAATTAATTTAAGAATCTGAAGATGAGCTTCTGTTTCTGCGAAATTGAATTTACTATAACGTTTACTTCGAGGTGTTTCTTGATTGGAGATGATTGAAGGTGTTTTTTCAATTAAAAAGGTGTTATGTGTCCAATGACCTATCAAAATTTATGATGATGATAAAGCGGAGCGAGATGGTTGTTCAAAAGCCAATAACACCTTCGAAAAAATTGATTCAAACTGAGGAAAGTCCATTATGCCTATGAAATAAGAGATACCTAGAAACAATGGCCAGCTCTTGGAAATAGAAGTGCAACGTAAATGAATTATCCGGCTTTTTCAGGCCGGTTATTGTTACTCACTCTCAGTGACTCCATTGACTCGGGAACTTTTGTTATAGTAATTTGAATTGACAATCGGCCGAACTAATCAATCTCCTTTCAACGTTCATAAATAGACGAGTTTATACCATGACGTGCTTTCAAGAGTAGTTGTCATAGACAAAGCGATGGTTCCTATCTGGCAGCCTACCATCTTCTTCTGTTGTCTATTCATGTATGAAATTGTGTGACCATAAATGAGATGGGGAGGGAGGGATGTTTTGGATTGGGGAGGGGAGATGACACTACATATCTCCCCTAATATCTTTTCAAGGTTTGGAACTTACATAGCTGATCGGTGATCTTTCAGAAACCATTCCCGAAACTTCCTGATCACAATAAAACAACCACCGTCAAAATTGGTTCAGCGGTTCGCCCGCCTATAAGGAAAACGCTCACAGAATTTGACTTTTACCTTTACAGAATTATATTATTCAAATGCAAATGTGTGTTTCTAAACAGTATCTTTTCACGGATTCCTACTGGATGGAGGCAACATGGTATTGGACGAATCAGGTTAGAATTTGTAATGTTAGGTCAAATCGTCGTATCTATAACTTTGGCTTCACTATTACCGAAGGTAGGAAGCTATAAATTCCTTCAAGGAAAAAAAAATGTTTGTCCTCCAAAATCGAAATATCTTCTTGCTTTTGGTTGATTGTTTTCAATGATGTAATGAACCTTTGGAATAGAGCACGAAAAATTGTTTGTTTCCTCACTACCGAAGGTGGGAAGCTATGTGCCTATTTGTGCAAGAAAAAAAAAAAAAAAAACGTTTGTACTCAAAATCAAAATTTCTACTTGCGTTTACTTTTCAGAGCATTCTGAACAATTTCGGTTCTTTGTCTGTCTGTAGTCAATTCCTTGTCCCAGGCAAAACTATATGAGGTTACTGTCCGAATTTGATGAAATTTCCAGGGATTGTGTGGATTGGCCCCGTGACGGTCCCCTATCAATTTCATCGCCATGGGACCACTAGTATGCAATCGCAAACGTTGATTTCCTGAAAGCCCGGTTTCTCAGTTCCTAGTTGACCTATTTTGCTCAAATTTAGAGAGTAGTTTGGGGCTGACTCGAAGACAATGAACTATCTATGAATTTCGTCACTATCAGATCAGTATTTACTCAATCTATTTCGGTTAAATTTTCAGGGATTACGTGGATGTACCCTAGCGGGTCTCCTATACATTTCATCGCAACCGGAACACTAGAAGCGTTAGCGCAAGCGCAAAAGTGAATTTCCTGAAACCACGATTTTTTCAGTTTTTATTTAATTTATTTCGCTCAAATTTGGAGGGTAGATGGATGATGACAGTTACCTACGAATCCGTCCGTCCGCAGTTTTGTACGTGGCACTTTCCTTGGTTACCCTAGACCAAAACTAATTAAATTTGGTCTACCACCCCCATTCTGGGTCTAGTTGTGCCCCGAAGATTCTCTAAGGGTTAGAAAAAAGGGGATGCAGTTTTCAAAACGCCCTTGCTCCAAAACTTCAATTAGGAAGGTATATGTTTTCAATCAATTCCGAATAGAACACAATTTTTAGCGTCGAATGAGACCCCACGGAGCATTTTAGGACCAACCGTCCGCTCTCAGTACGGATTCAAGAGTTGAACTGAAAAAGAGCAGTAATTGATCTTGAATCGCAAATCTTTCCAAGTAGGCCAAATTTCGTCCAAAGATCAGCTGATAAAATGCAACTGTTTTACGATTTCTCCCGACCAAGTTTCTTGTTTACTTTGAGAATCTTCCTCAGTTACTGAATTTCGTTATGAGTGAATATGACGCGATATAATAATATTAATAATTTAATAGTAATAATTTTTTTTCTACTTCAACCCGAAAAATATTGATTTTTTTTAAAGTTCAAAATGAAAAAGCTGCTTTTCCTAAAAAAAACCTTTTTTGTAACATTCCTTGTTCTTTCCCCTTACCCTTCATTTGCAGATGGGCGATCTATAGAGAAAATAAACCATTTTGTATTAATTTGCAGCGTTTCCTTGTCCCAGGTAAAACTATAGTAAGTTATGATCCGATTTTGATGACCTATTCAGAGATTGAATGAGTTAGCCCCTGGATGGTCCCATACGAATTTCATCGCCGTGGGACCACTAGTAGCGTTCGTGTGTGCGCAGACGTGAATTTCATGAAGTTAGGTTAGATTTATCAATCTCTGATAGATCCATTTCGCTGGAATTTTAAATTTTGAGACGAACAATATAGTTCCATGGATTCTTCATTCATAAAGGTCTAAATGCAAATAGTAAAATGTGAATTCACACGTTACTTTTTTACTACTTAATAGATCCTGAGTTCATTTCAATGTTTCGTTTTCTTCGAGCATGTACACCCTCCCAGACATCAGTTGTTGTGTAAGACCGATTATCAATCTTTGTTTTTATGAGAAGGGAAAGTAAAAAAACCTCCCAATCACGGCAGAGAGTCGTAGCGTGCGGTGTCACGAGCGAAACTTCAAATCGTATAGTAACGACGTCGCTTCCAATTTGCGTAATGCTAAGCCGCAACTGCTAGAAGCACAGATCCTTCAGATAGGTAGGTATGTAAAACACGGTGAAAATCTGCTCTTTGCGGCGAACTTCAATGCGTGGGTAGTAGAGGTAGATGTAAGTAGGTACTAGTAGGACAAATGGACAGGTACGCGAGTATAGCTTGTGACCGATCCTATAACCTCTCCCAGAAACCACTATAGTCAGACTGCTATTTCGTGTGGTCGCTGGTAGGTAAATTCAGACCGACAGGAAGGCATCCGGTAGAAAGAGCAGCAAGTGCCATTTTTTCCAACAGGATTTTGATGTATTTAAAAATACGAAATATGTAACTAAAATATGTACCTACTTGTTTTTTGAAATATGCTCAAAATATATGTTAAGGATTGACTATTTTTTGAAATATGTAAAAATCAGTAAAAATTTGAAGTCAAAATAAATTATGAAATTGAAAATATAACGATAATGTAGATATCAGTTGTCCATTTGAGTGTGAATCTCATTGAGTTCCTCACCACTAAACTGAATATCAACACAAGTGTGAGTTTTCAACAATCTTGTCTTAACTTATTAATACATCAGAATAACAAGAGTCGGGGTCGCATTTTGGTCGGGTCGTTTTTCGGCAGGTAGGTTGGTTTTTTGTCTCTCTTGTAAAATTTTTGAAAATGGATTGAGCTGGTTTTGATACTAAACGCCTCAAGTAAGGATGAGTTCGTTGGCCAGAATTTTTGGAGTACTCCAAGGGGTCAAATTTTGAAAATTTAGTTACAAAATCGCTGAAAACGTGTTTTTTGAGGTTTTTGTTGTGGAATACCATCCTAAACATAAGAACATATGGTATATTCGGAATCAGCGTGAAATTTCCTATGATAATCACCCACAAAATCTGTTAAAATTACTCTTTGAAAATTCGCTCATCAACTCAAGCTGCATGAATGGAACTTTTTAAATCATACTCATATTCAAAAATACGTAATAATATATGAAAAATAAGCGTGCTAAAAAGGTTTAACATTGCAGTATGAACACATTATTTTGGTTGAAAATCATAGGGGTACCTACTTATAGGCTAGAAAAAAGTGAATACACTCATACCAATCCTATATATAGTTAGGGCAAGTGGTGGATTAAGGCAATCTAGGTTTAGAAACCTAGGTGTATGGTTCTCTGTGAGCATTCATAAATTATAATCATACATTCACTAACTTAACCATATCGTAAAAATCAGAGCTCCAAACACCGGTTACGAAATTAGTGATGATCCGACAGGTTTTGCACCTGACCGATCGCCTACTCGTTGCAGCAGACAAGCAGGTCAAGGGCTGATCAGTTGCAAAACTGAGCAGAAAAACGCGTTTTCCTTTTAAAGGAGAAGAGCACGGAATGTGGTCCTGTAACCGGCTATAATACCTGGTATCCTATCATAAGCCACGATTTCCTCGGACAGGAGAAGTGATAATAATGACAAGGACAGCTTAACTTACCGAAGAAGTTAACCATTTTTCTCTCCAAATACCACTGCGCGTAACAAAAATGTTGATTACCTTAGGTACGTCAGATTAGTTGTATCAATTTTTTTAAAATAGAAAAATGATCCAAAAGATTGAGTTATTGTCCAGGGACCCGTGACTGATGATTGAAAATAAATTTTGTGTATATCTAAATTATCAATTCAATATTAATAAGTGAAGGGGGGGGGGGGCTCAGGTGCTCACAGAAATGTATTTTTCCTAACGCCTATAATTAAGGAAAAGCGGGGATGGGGTAGCGGTTTGCTTGCGTTTGGGCCCAGAAAGGCAAAAATTTGCTTACGTAATTATATAATATGGACGATAAATAAATTTTACAAAACTAGCGCAAAGAATTGAATCATGATCTCTGGATGGATAACCAAGCGTATGTGCCTACCTATTTCATATTCCTAACCTATATACACCGTATATTTACCTATCTCCTATAGCCTTTAGCCTTTAGGCGCTATGAATTTCAACGCCGTGGTAGCAGTGGTAGGGTGTGCGCATGCGAAAACGTGAATTTCCTGAAAATACGATTTCTGAGTTCATAATGGACCGATTTCGCTCAAATTTGGAGGGTAGTTGGGGGATAACTCCCATACGATTGCCCATGAATTTCGTCACAATTGGATCATGAGTAGACATGCGCATGCGCAAACAGGAAATTTGTTGTCATATGCATAGATCCAGAACTATTCTACCATTTTCGGTGAAATCATGGGGTCTGGAGTAGGTCAGTGAAATATCTTGGTGAAATGGTACTAATGAATGGTACTAATGGTACTAGTGAAATGGTACTAACTGATTATATACAAATAATATGTCCATGATACAAATTAGAGAAAGCTATACCTACTGCCCACCCAACTTATGAGATTAAACTAAAGAGTCCGAAAAACCCATGTCCAGTCTCTGTATAGATCTAACACCGTTTCTGGTCTCCACTGTCCTTGTACTTCCGAGCCTTCAGAAGGCACCAAAACTTGTTTCCTATCGATGGAGTACTTTTCGATGATAGTTGAGACCGGGTGAAGAAAGACTGTGTGTGGGTGCCTAGAAGTGGGTCACTGCGGTGTTCACATGGGCGACAATGGTGGCGCGCCCATAGCACCTGTGCGACTCTATTTTAATTCAACCATAAACAAAGGCGACGTCATGTTCACAACCTCTCACACTTTCTTCACGGCATCAGCATTGTTATCTCCGACATCCATCTGAGCGGCTTGTGACCTTAATGCGTCTTCTTAACACTATCACCCCAGAACGGGATTCGAACACGCATAGGTTGTACCACACTCATCGTAGTGAAGGAAAGTCTCTGGAACTTCACCTAGATAAGGTGGATTTTGTTTTTTATAAGGAAGACTTTACAGTATCTAGAACGACTATTTGTCATTGTACACAAAATTACGTGATAAATTATTGTAAACTAGCCAATTGACCCATGCGTGGCATGGTCAACATTTTTCATCATCCTTGGAAGAACATGCTGATCTACTTAGTAAACTGAGAATGAAAGTCACATGAACTTCAACAGGAAAAAATTTCCATCTAATTAAATCTTTTTCACTGCGCATGGTTTTTTTTTTACTTTTTCATTCAAATGGTCCCTAGTCAGAGCTTTCCAAAAACGTGAAACATGAGGGGTACCAGATGAACGAAAAACAGGTCTATTTTGAGAATAATAGGGAACCACAGGTAAATGATTACATTTGTAGGTATAGGTACCTTTCAGCCCAGACCACCCGTTCTTCAGGCTTTCACTTAATTTTTAACCATAGCTCTAAAGCCAATTTTCAGAAACCGTAATCTGCACAACTTCCAACCGGTACTTTAATTAAAAGATCGTTCTTTCTCAATGTAGTTCCTTAATGTAATAATACGCCGTGAACAACTCACGTTCAGGCCGGGCATCCAAGTTGGAAAGCGTTTCCCGACTTGAGTGACGGGTTTTTAGGTGTCATCCTTGACTCTACAAATAGCGTTCATTAGCACTAATAGACCAACATAGAGTCGTGCCCAAGAAGTGTTCAAGAGGCCTGTAAAAACGAATGCACCGAAGTACTTAAATCTAATTCATGGAAACAAAGTGATATATTGTTTTGTTGAGAGATGTCGTGATTCTAGTTTTTTGTCCTTTGTTAATGATTACGGTCATGGTGACTAAAAGAAAGCTGTGACGTTATAAACTCTCAAACTCATTATTCATTTCATGAGGTAAGTAGAGGTAGGTACTTGACTAAGTGATTTCCTGTTCGTAGTGAGCATCAATTTCTCAATCCAATTAATCAGTAGTAAAATGTAATTAGTGGGCTGAAGATCGATTCCTGGTGAGAGCAGCATAATCTTCAATACCATGACAACTTAATGGAACAAAACTTCTGGTAGGTACCTATACTCCCGAATAATAAAAACTCCAAATTCACCGAGTCCTCGTAATGGGTGATTTTCGTGGGTAATTCTGTTCAATAACGGGCATTAACACTTTTTGGCCGCTTAATGAGGTGTTTATGCCGGGAATTACGGAATAGAACGACTGTGAAATTGGAATTTCTGCGATCCGCATGAAGGGAAAGTAGAACGTATACAGGGTGATTCAGGACGAAAGCGAAAAAAAAAACGCACCTTTAGTTAATTTTCTGGTAGGTAGGTACTCCTATTTTCGTAGGAGCCTGCTGTTTTTCCACATTCAAACTTGAATTTCTCCGTGCAATCGATAAGGAATCGCAAAGTTGACCATACCAATGGAA
>JAEMON010000005.1:1171169-1183966 GCA_030264115.1 Lygus lineolaris
TCTTCGCAATTCAAGGTGGTAAAAGTTTCATACGGACTCACAAATAAGCAGATCGGTAAAGTTACTTTTCCTCACTCTTCAAGGTATGTAAGGAAAGTAACGATAATTGTATTAGAAACTATGATTGCCTTAGAAACTAGTTTGGGGTGAAAGCACCCAAATTCAGTTTTTCTGAGATTGAGCTAATGCTCCCAAATTTTTGTGAATTGTGAATTTATTATTGAGTAGGCACTTCTACCTTCATCCCCACCAACAAAGAACCAGCTTACTATATTGTGGGATCTTCTTTGGGAGACTTGAACATGATTGGTGGCGACATCGTGAACCAAACTGGCGAACCCTTCGAGACAACTAGCACCGGTATAATGACTGGAGGTAGTTCAGGGACGCGTATCACAACGTGATCGAAGTATATGCCCCAACAGTTCGAGAAAGCAGTTACTTTTATCTCAATAGATTCGTTGAGTCGAAGCTGGCCTCTCGAGTTAGTCAGTGAGAGGAAGAGTCCCGATTTGGGTTGTATCCTCTGACAGAGATTATCTGGAGTCAACATAACAAATGGTCGTCCTTACATAATTGGACATTGGAACATACAGATCGTATGACATAATTATTATCATGAGCTCAAGCAGTAAATGAGGTGAGGCAAGCAAGCACCCATACTTATCAACCACTTGAAAATCGGCCATTGACAACATATTTTATTTGTTTGATGAATAGTTTCAATTGCATGGTAAGATTAACAATAATAAAGCGGTTTTACAATAATACTACAAGCACATCATTTCTATGTTACGATAAATACCCTTACCTACCGATAATTTCTCTTTCTTCCCCACCAAACATCTTGATCAATGATTCTCTGCTTCTAGTGAGATTAACACAGTTGTTGTCTTCCTTGAAAACTGTTGTTTCGTTGCATTCAACGAATTCTTGAATTTCCGTATCATACCTTGTGTGGATCGGTGTGAGATTTTCAACTTTCAACAATAACGAATTATCAGCTGAAAAAAATAAAAAATAAATAATGCAATAAATTAAATGTACAACTTTGACAAGAACGTTTTCTTGTGACCTGAATGATATAGCTTGTATATCTTTATAAACTTATCATATCAAAGTATTTGTCTGATTATGACCTTCGTAAGTATTGACGTTAAATACTAGAGCGTGCTGCGCAAACGCTTTTATGACTTCTGATTTCTCTTCTATTGGTATCATGAGCATTCTCCTTTTCAAATCCTCTGGATCCCAATTATGAAAAAAGTCTCTGAAATGGTTACAATGGAAAGTGTTACTTTTACGTAATTATACATTGTTTTCGTTAGCACCATACGAAGATATCACATGTACGTATTTGGAATTACCTATACCTAGTAATAATAGGTATTATTCATCATACACAATCATGCTGACCTCCGTAGTTCTTCGTCGTGAAACTTGTCACCGTAGTAATATCCACCAACGATCGGCCAATTTTCGTAAGGTGGTAAGGACGTCGTTGAATCCGTGAAAAGGAGGTTGCGAGGTTCACATACCTCTCCCCAGGTAGGAGGTACCTTCATAAGTGAATTTTGCTTTGTAGGTATTGAATCACGAGCAGTAAGAATAAGTACAGTGTTAGGTATGTACGAAGCTTAAGTATTTGCGAGATTTCTTATTAGTTCAAGGCTTACATTGATATCCTCAAATTTGGAGATGAAGCATATACAACACTTTTCATCTTTCAGGTCAAGATCTTCTGATACTGTTAGCAATGTTGAAGGCACTCTGTAAAAAAAAAGCCGTACAGACGTTTTTTGAAAAGTTGTAGATTTTCATGATTGTTTATCCACAATCTGATGTCAATGTAGTGCAAAGAAATGTTGTATTGGAATAGGGACTGCTAGATCATTATTGCTATTTATATATGTTGAGAAGTTTTATTCAATCGTTACTACAAGGTATACCTACTCATAAAATATTTTATCCGTACGCATCAATATATTCATCCTATCTAGCTGTTAAGTAGTTTCCCACAAATATCATGGCTCAGAACTTACTATGCGGACATGAATGATACCTATTCCGCTGATATTATTTTTATTTAGTTAGTTTAACGAATTTAATGATAGAAAGTACAGGTTGTACATTATTTTAACTAGGTGTGAATCGAACATGCTTGATTGCTAAAACATTTAAATGTATAGAGCGCTTCATCAAAACAAAAGTTTTTAATTGGCCAGCTCAAAAAATGTTTTATTGCACTCAAGATTAATATGTTATTTTGTTAGCCTAGATCTTTATTTAATGCACTTACACGGAATTAATGCTACTCACCTCGGCCATGTAAAACTGACCACATTGTTTCTGCTGGGATAGGAAATTCGTATAACCACATCCTGTGCGTATCCTTTGCACTTCAAATTCAGTGTTTTCGAAGTGTTTTCGATAGAACAAGGCAGTGTCAAACCCTCCAACGAACCCTAAAAACAGATCTGAGGTGAAAGAAACAAGATCCTCGGTTCGTCAAGACATACCTAATGAGTACCGGGGGGGGGGGGGGGGGGGGGGGGGGGGGGGGGGGGGGGGGGGGGTCAGAAAAATAACGAAAATCTACCGCTGATATAACTACGATAGCGTCAAGTTTAGCTGCAAAAAATACGAATTAGGTATTATTATGCTAAAAAAAAATCTCGCTATTGATACAAAATAAGAGTGCAGAGGGTTTCCTTTCTCAACCAACCTCTGCCCAACCAAATATCTTACAGGTAGTCTTCAGCTTGAAATGGTAGGAGTTTTCATTCAAAAATCCAGACTCGGGTTGATGAAAGATATATTCGAAAACTAATTGAAAAATGGATCTTTCTTGAACCTGAGCCCAGAACGAAGCAAGAAACGGGTTTATGATTATTTCAAACCCTGAAGAGTGTGTATATTGTTTCCACTGAGGAAAGAATAGTTTAATTATTTGTCGCAATATCGCATTTTTTATCGAAATTATTTTGCTTAAGGGGGTTCCACCAGTGGTGTGAAATATTGTTCCAACTCTTCTCAGCCAATAATCTGTCAATTTCAAGTTTTTTCTCGGAATTTTTTCTATTTTTTATTCTGCAGAGCAACACACTATCGAAATTTTAAATTTCAAAAATTTCACGTTTTTTTATCAATTCAAAATTTAGAATTTGAAATGTTGATAGTGTGTTGCCCCGCAGAATTAAAAATAAAAAGAATGAGGGGAATATTCATTTGAAATTGATCGATTATTGGCTGAGAAAAGTTGGAAAAATGTTTTAACGGAAAAATGATAACGGGAGGGGGAGGATCTTTTTTTAACATATTGACCTGAAGTAGTAATGAGACTTGTAGTGAGTGTTAATATGAACTCTATAATTCCCGAGATTTGCGAATTTTTGATGACGGTTCGCACCCTGGGCGGAACACCCTTAGCGATAGCGTCGTTTCAGAGTCGTTATAATGCCATAACGACGAGGATCACCGGAGACGGTATAATAGTAGTTACGAAACGAATCCATATCTACATAAATTCATAAGTATGCACGTACACTAAAAAAAATAAGTTGGTATCGGTTCCTGGTAACAGTCCGAAACCATGAAGATACGTAAAGCTTTACCGGAATTCTTGGTAAAACTCCGACCAATTAAAGCACCTAGACACTGTAAAAGTATGCCGCACGGTAAACTCGGGTGTTAAGTTTGTCGTGAAAGTCGTTAAAATAATTCAAGCTCATACCTTTCAAAACTTTCACGAGGGCTTTCCCCGTTGGATAAACTAACTTTTACCGATTTGACACTGTTGCTAACTTTTCATCTTCATTTGTACGGTTGGTATTCGCCATTACGTAGGCCTTTTCATTCTCTGAGTGTACCTATATTCGTTTGTTCGTGCTTATTTGATATAGGGGCATTGATGGTATAATATAAAACCCATATTATATAACTGCATATAATTTATAGTAGTTACTCACTGGACGGTCGACTGTTAATGTTATGTCCACGCTCATCCTTTCCAAGCCACACAATCGTCCAGACTTCGGTTCGTATTCCACAACCGCATGACGAGTATCTGGTCCAGTAGGAGGCTGCCATTCGAAATTCACGCAAACATGATTCTTATTTATCAACAATGCTTTGAATTTTATGGGGACTCTTTGGTAGAAGTCGACTCCCAATGTTATTTCTTCTTTCTCTAGAATGACGTCGGCATCCTGAATCAATGCGATTGTGTCCACAAAGAAATCGTGTTTAGCGGCGGTCATCCGAGTCGAGGTGAGTCTCAAATCCGTCCCTTCAATTTTCTACGGAAACGTCGATGTCACTCTTAATAGTAATGTCTCAAGTCAGTGTTTTAAGTCTATTTAATAGCGAATGAAGCCAGTGATTTTTAGTCAGCAACCAATGTTATTGTCTCTGATATTTCAATTCAATTCAATTTATTCAATCAAGGACACATCATTTTGTTTCAACAAAAATTGAGTGCATTGTAATAAATTAAATTTTGTACGACATTCCTAGCTGATGTACTATGCTATATGGCTTGGCACGTGTTGCAAGGTATGGTCTAGGAATGTCACATTTAGCAGTTCACTGGCGTGTACTACTGGACAGTCCATGGGGTACAATGCACACATATACTGAATCTAAATGGAAAACTGAATCTAAATGGAAACATCAAAATCATAACATACCTACTTCCTAAAAAAATTGCGTGGTACCCGCACAGTCACATTTACAGCTTATACTAGTACCAATGAAATACATTTGCGCTACACTAATATCTTACAATATCTAGAAGAAATAACAATCCTACATCCTAAAATTACGAAATTCAAATAAATGAATTTTTTTGGGATTACCTATTTGTTTTAAATTAAAAACCACTTTATACAGCCAAGTTATTTATTCAGTTAACGTTTCAACCCCTCATGATCAAACGTCAACTGCCAATTATTGTGCAATATCTCAACTTCTTTCACTCTACTTATAAGGTATGATTAGGACCCACATCATGAGGGGTTGAAACGTTACCTGAATGAATAACTTGGCTGTATATAAAGTGGTTTTTAATTCAAAAACAAACAACAAATAAATGAGGTAGTTTTCGTACTTAGTTTCTCAATAGCTGTGATTATCCAACGTAGGAACTGCTTAGCAGTGCCTCGCAGCCAGAAGCCCCAGTTTTCTCCAGCTACGTCTGGAGAAAAGCGAGTCTGTCGCTTATAATTAGGCCTAGAATGTTTTTGGGGTTGTTTCATCCGACTATCTAGGGCTCTATGAAGTATGGTGTACAATAAACTTTGGGCTATGGGTTGTCTGCAGCAAGCACCTGGTTGTGTACGTTCCCGTACGTTGTGAATCTATCATTTGTGGCTGCTTATGAAATTGAAAAAGTAAGTTTTTAACATAGGTAAAGCGTTTTATAGTAAAAATCTTCGCATTATCAAATAAATTCATTGATTGTGTTCTACGCGGTAGTGTCAGCATTACCTTTATAATTATTTTCTGTCGTCCATACAATTTATTTATATGGGAGGAATAGGTACCTCCCCAGGCTATAATACCGTACTGAAGTAAGGATGGCAAAGTGGTATAGTATAATAATTTTATTGTTTATCGTGAGTATAGTCCATATGGAGTTTCTCATCCAGGACTAGTCTTAAGTATGAGTACTTTGCATGATAGCAAGATCAATCGGAGCCCATGAGCAGCCATCATTTGGTTGACAGATAGGTATGTAGCCTAAAATAGGTATACCAGTTGGATTCTTGACCAAGAGTTTTGTTTCCACCGTATAAAATTAATTTTGTCGTATTGGTGTTCTATGTGAGGGGTAATTATCGTAAAATCATCTACCAACTAGACTTATTGTTCTGTTAGCACTTCTGAACACATCTTGCCACGTATCACCTTCAATGAGGATTTATTACTGCAAATCTGCATTTTCTTTATAAGAAAAAATACCTACCTAGCTGAGCAGTCGAAAATTTTCAAACTAGAGTAAAAAAAGTGATTTCGAGGGTTGTAATAGTCTAGCCTGCATTGGAATTCTGGACGTACAGACTCATAATTTTGGTAGTGAATATAGTTGGATAGGTTCGATAATATCCATTAGGATAATATCCATTTGGGAATGTTTGTGTATAGCTCAACGCAGCAAAAAAAATAAACTTACATCGAAAGCTGCACTGTAGTGAAGATTTTCTGGAAAGCGAGGAGTGAATCCAATGGATGGGTTTTGGTGATCTGTTGTACCCCACATTTTAAAAATCAATTCATCTCCTCTTTTGTGTGGTAAATTCAATACAGCTTCTACTTCAGAATACTCCAAGGGATAGTTCTGTAAAACAACGATACGGTAGGTAGTCAATAATCACGTGTTTACCCACTTGTCCTGTCAGGCCTTACTGCCCACAAAAAATGTGCACTTATAGTCTGAAAACTTAGTAGGTAAAGCCTATTATGGTAAGTGAACGATATTGAATCCGAACATTGACCCCGTTCTGTCCGACTGTTATAGTAGGTATCAATTGCGTTGAAAAGAAACAACTGGTAAAAACTACTATGAAGTTTAAACTTTGGTCAAGTTTACCGAGTATGTATTTTCCACAAAAAACGTTGTAATATCCTAGCAAGGGTATCTAAGCCTGTGGGAAAATTGACCAAAGGTCAATTGGTTCTTTGGAAAATTGACCAAAGTAAGTACCTTGTTATCAATCATTATAAATCCCTTGTCATTTTTGATTAGCGATAAGTAGTTTCACATTTACCTCGATCAACTCATCGTGCTCCAAAGGTACATCAAAATCGAATCGAGAGCCGCTAAGTTTTGGTCCCAAGTCATGACACAGGAAGGTATTTCTAGGGAGATTTGAAACTATTACTTCACCCAGGACTGTAAGAGGGAAAGAAGCATCGTCGTCCTGACATTCCAACCTTATTGGAATAACAACAAAACATTGAGGGATCATTAAAAGTATTCGATTTTTATATAAATATGAATTTTCACCTTCAGGAGTGAGGACTGATGATTGAGGGATTGATAGCAAAACCTCTACTATAATAACACAAAATCCAATAATGTGGTGTTAGAGCATCTCGGTCCATAATATAACTGATCAAAAAGCTAACGAGCCGTACCTTCTGTGTTTACAAAAAATTCGGCAATCCATCAAAACCCCCTCCAGCAAGAACCTAGCAAGAACTCCCCTAAATATTCGAATGTATTTCGGTCGACCCCTTATTTACAAACACCGATTGATGAAATTATGGACGCGTGGACTGAAGAACACTAATTCATAAGATATCAAGCTAACCAGAGGGTGTGTTGAAACTTCCCTATTTCCATGCCGGTGAGCATGAAAGAGAAAGAAACAGATTTGTAAGGCTGCATCAATGTCTCAGGAGGATCTATTTCGTAGTTTACGATCAATTCTTCAGGAATTTTCCACACGGCTTCCACAACCCAGGGACAAGTGTTCTTCGCATGTATCCAATAATGTTCGGATCTATGTCAAAACATACAGAAATACAATATATTGTCTCAGAATATTATATTTATATAATAGTTGAGGGAATATTTCATGTAGCAGACTCTAATTTGGATTGATAATAGGGCCTATGTGGTTTGGTTTTGAGATATTTGTGGTATGTCATTTGATAGTTGAAATTCAAATTGATGCGGAATTCACCTACGTAGTATAAACTATCCTATTCTCACCTGTAATAACCTACTAGTAATTATAACTGATAATACTAGCGTTAGTAACAGTCACAAAGACCTGTAGCGTGGTTAATAGTACCAAATACCGGCGTCAAAATTGGTTCAAACAATGTTACTCGTCAATAAACTCCAACAAAGCGAACATGAGTGTGTTCATAACCGACAACCGATGTGTTTCGTCCTTGACAATCAACTGAGAGACCAATTATTCAACTTGGAAATTACCTACTTACTACGATATTTTTTATACCTACCAAATTGCAAGATCCTTCCCTATTTTGTGACGAACGTTTGTTACGTGTTTACTTAATCAACCCAAAGGTAGGCCATTTCACGACGAACGAAGACTGTGTACGTACTGTAGCTTATACTACCAACAAAATAATCAGTCAGGAATGTTTGCAGTCGTTTCGTGAAAAACCTCATCGCCGAGATCGGTACAGCCCAGTGGTTCCCAAACTTCCCTCAGCCATGCCCCTCTAAGCACCATGGGAATTTTTTGAACCCCCTAGACGATCGAGATCGATCCCCTGTGAATGTCATAGCCCTATAGTACCTAGGTACCGTGTGCAAATTTTGAAGTTGGATCTTTAACAAGAAAATCAATCAAAGGGTCAGAGAAGTACAGCGATTCTGATCATATTGCTATTACGTTTTCAACAGAAGTCAGTAACACGAAAGTGAAAACACTCAATTTTGGGAACGTGCTTCTTAAGACTTATAAGGGCCTTCGGTTCGTATATTCTGTTCGTATGGATTCTGACCTACCTTCTGATCCTATGTTATTATTAGTATCTACCTACTATTTGACTCTCTGGGTTGAGAACCACTGGTTGAGAGCCGCTTGAGCCCGATTGTCTCACAAATAATAGGCAGACTGTTGCGTGATATTGATATCGTCATTATTGTAATATTAGGTTCAATATAATTATTATTGTTATTATTATTATTGTCATGGAGTTATCTCTTTCGTTCGGGAAATATAAATGATGAAAGTACGTGAATTAATGTTTCCTACGAGTTGCTCTTGTCAGATATAAACTAACTGTTTTACACACTAACCCATAGAGATCATTCCTGAATGCAATCAGAGGAGGATCCAGTTCGACGTACAGATCAATGACGTTCACCCTCAATTCGACGAATAGTAAATCAATCATGACAGTTTGTTCCTAAAATCGAAATGTCTTTTAATCCGTTTTATTCTTTTCAACTACGTGAACGATATTAGTTTCTGAATATGCTATAAAGAGAAGGGACAAATGAAACCCTTGTCATTTACCTACATGAAAAAAATTCCCCAATTCTGGATTTTAGATTTTAAGATTGTAGGTACCTAATAAAAAGAATACGACTAAGTGGATACCTAGTTTTTTTTAGTATTCGATATTATTTCAATGATTTTAAATTTCTAATCTTCATCCTGATAAGTACTTACATTCTGATCCCTTCGACCTGGAATATCGTATTTTTTCAGGCATGTCTTCGGAATGTTTTTCGCAACGAAGCTAGATCAATTAATTTGGTCGTTATCATATTTATCGGAACATGTTGAGATACAATAATAAGAACTTAGATCATAACGACTTTGCTGAGCGCACTTGTCGTAACCCACAAAAAGGCGGGAAACGACTTTTTTGCAGAAACGTGTAATAGAGTCTTGGGAACATTGCCTCTGAGTGTCAGCCTGATATGAAAACGTTAAGTACCTTAAAATCCATTTTCCCTCTCCAACTTCCCATAAATGATGAATTTTAGGAAATTCGAATGTTTGAAGAACATTATTTTGTCGTAACCAACGAGGAAACCCTACTTCATCTGTTGGTTACTACTTTAGTCATTTTATTTTCTTAGGCGCATTTGTCGTAACCAACATAAATGTCATCCTCTGGAGAGGCTTCCGACAAATGTAACGAACCTCCTTATTGTAATAAACACCATGGGAACTCTGGCGTTGTGGATTACGACCAATGCACATACTAACTACCTACGTAGTACCCCACAAAATGGGACTTCGATTCATAATATTATATGGCGTACGACATCAGGTCACTCTAACACGATTGTCGGACCCCACATTCTTTTTTTGCGATTATGAACGATTCTCTTTCTTTCGAAGTTCATAGTTGGCAGGTAGGTACATTGATTTCATTTTGAGGGTTCCCAACCCCTCCCCTATTTTGTACCTAAATGAAAAACGTCAATCAAGGTGGGTGGCCAGTTTAGCTCCCTCATTCTTGTAACGTATACAACGGTTACCTTGTGAACATTTCACCGAAATTGGTGTACCTAGTTCCATGGTTATGGAAAACAGATTTATTTAGTTTGCGCGTGCCTACACGCTAATACTATTAGCCTGAGGACTATGTTATTAGTGGAGAACCATCCAGGGGCATGCACGTACAACCCCTGAATAAAAATCGCATTAAAATCGAACCATAATTTCTTACAGTTTTGTCTGGGACATGGTTATACAGACTGACAGACCTCTTAAATGCAGAAATCAAGAGGACGTTGATGAGATCCTAAGTTGGTTTAATAATACATTTATTGAATTGAAGTAGGTACTAGAATTGAATACCAACCTATGTGAAGAGCTACTGATTGATTCAAAATAACATTTTTATTAATAACTGAATAAATTAATGTAGGTTTAAATGTCCTACCAAGTTTTATGCAGCACTTTAATTTTTCTCTGATTTCAGTTCAGTGAGGACATTCCAGATCAATGCATATGATTCATTCCAACTTCAATACCCAAGTAATGGATTTGTCTGCTGACTTGAAACGTTTTTTGCTGTCAAATTGTGGTTTGACCAAAAATTCGAATATATTCATTTATTTGTTGCAAAATATCTAGCTAAAAAGGATCCTGCGTGGGTTACTACAAGAGGTCCAGGTAGAGATGATTTTAATTTTTCGGCTCTCCTGTACAATTACTATTTTGTGGGTTACTACAAGTTAGTGCGCTTGTGAGAGTCAATAATTAGGAAATTCCCTTGAGGAAATATTATTTGTTAATCTACCTACTAACTCTGTTAACTTTTTCAAATGATTCATGGGTCCTAGATCATTTTGAAAAATTAACAAATTTCTCTAGTCATATCCGGATTCTTTCTTGTCGCTTCCTCATACACCTAAGTAAATAGTGAAGCATGTTTTTTATGGCTGTTTTTGATGGAATGGTTGAATATTTTCAAGTAGGAACTAGTATTGCCCACCTACTTAATTTCTGATGGACAAGCGCAGAGCAGTGACCTTTCGTTAACTCCATGTAATACAAATTTATAATATTCTCTGCCTAAGAAAATTTCGTTTCACAGCCGGGAGTCGGATTCGGTAGTCCATACACCCAATCGCTTAGGGCAGGCGACGTATAGGCCGCTCGGACACCAGTCTTGACAATTTTATAGTAATTTGCTTGTAGTAGGTACTATAATAAATCATACTCACCACAAAACACTTTTGTAGACCCCGCTTGCCACATCACCTACTGCACAAGTTATTTCCATCTCTTCCGAAGAAATCGCGCATAGAGTTCCATTGTTGGGAGAAAATTGGAGCTGATTGGGTTTAATATCGAAGTCCTCGGGCCAATTGGGCAACGGCCTCAACTCCCAATGGTACTCAACTTCTACCGGACTAAGAACAGTGCAAAATTATTACATTATAAGTCTCAAGTTTTGATAATGTAGATAGTATACCTACCTTATATCAGTGGTTCTCAACCTTTCCTCGGTCATGCCCCCTGGCACCATGAGCATTTTTTGAGCCCACATGTAGAGCCTGGACGATTCCCCTGTGAATGTCATCACTCAATAGTACTACTGTGCGCAAATTTTGAAGTTAGATCTTTAACAAATCAAAGGGTGAGCGACGTATACAGCGATTCTGATTCTAGTTGCGATTACGTTTTCAACAGAGAAGACAGTAACACAAAAGTGAAAACACTCAATTTCGGGGACGTGATTAAGACTTGGGAACTCGATAGAAAAAAATTTTAACCTTCGTGATACAGGCTGCTACAGGGAAATTTGTTACCAGTTGTTATGCACCAGAATATCTAGGTATTGAACTCACTTTGGTCTCGGGGTCTGTTCCTGTCTGTTAATATCTTATTCTGATCCTGTTATTATTATTTTATACTATTTTTATACAGTCTTGTGCCCTTCCAAAGTGCGATTTCTGCCTCTAGTTGAGAACCACTGCCTTATATGTTCTGTCAATTAGGTTCTCGGAATTATTCAAACTTGAATTCAATAATCGACGAATTCATTCAAGAAACATAATAAAACCACGCCTTCCTCTTTTGGAGGAGATCCGAAAATGAAATTATTCTTTCCGTAACTCACACACCCTCATCATTCCAGGGAGGATTAAGCAGACTCTTTATTTTTCAGCAAAATCAAGCCACAATTTATGACGCGAACCACAAAACTCAACTTTCTGGCATGCAAAAGCCATCAAATTGTGATGGAGGTCCGGGAAGAGGTCGTGATGGTAATACGTATGAATTTCGGATGACCTGGCTCAGTGTATTAACGTGAAAGCCGTGAAGCCTTCAAACTCATAACTCAAAACCTAACTGCCCGGAATCTCTCGAATTATTATCATTATGGTGACGGAACAGATGAAAGACCCACACCGGTCTTTCACTTGTTTTCTCAGTAGTAATTATACCCATGAGTAATGCCACGGTAGGTAGAATACATACACAATGTATTCTACCTACCGTGAGTAATGCATTGTGGAGTTAGGCAATAGTAAAGGCTGTAAGAATACTGTTTACCACTCGCTCGTGAATATAATTTCTCTTGTCGAATACGAGTTTCTTCTTGTATTTCCAAAATCCACACAATGAACAGCGTCATAAAAATCTTCTTCGCAAATACCAAATTTCTTCGATTGAGCCTAAATTCGAAATCGGATATGACTTAATGTGTAAAGTAAATCGAACTATCCAAGAGGTACCCACTACTCGGTTGAAAGGTAACAGGTTTGTTGAGGGCGCAGTTTGAAAAATTTGCCTGACCTAAAAAAATGCTTTTACGCAATAAGTTAAGCTTTTTGGTTTATT
>JAEMON010000005.1:1215271-1230313 GCA_030264115.1 Lygus lineolaris
CGCCTCTAGAAAAAGTCCGTCCTTAAAGGGCTAGTCCGACTGTCACGCTGACCCATCCGGGCAATATTTTTCAAAATTGGAGTTTACTTACGTAATGTCGCTATTCACTCAATCTAATTCAAGTGGTTTTTTGCAAAATGATGGCATGTTCCTGGCCAAGTTACTTATATATGCTTCCTATGTTACTCGGTGTTATAGGCTACAGCCAGTATACTTCCATATTGTTCTCTCATCTTGAATCGACGGTCCATTGCGACCGATCCTACGTATACCACTGGTCATATATATTATGTCTAATCATGGTTCATCAGGCCAAAAAGGGCACTTCGGAGAAACAGTTCTCAACCTTGCAAGAACAAAAAAGGTGGGAGGTTGGGTGAACATCATTGGCCAGAAATAGGTTACTCCTCCTACAATATTTCATACAGGTATCAAGTGGGGTACCCCACAGTGGCAGCACCACTGTACCAGCATACTGTCATTGGATGCAGTTGTAATGCAAATGTAAAACCAGGGTTTGAAACTAGAGTTTAAAAATTTCTTTCTATATTATAAAGACAAAAGCAAAAAAGGCAACTTCCTTTTTTGTATAATTTGTAGTTGAGGAAGCCGTGAAAACCACTTGTTTTCCCACCGACCCCTAACCAGTTTCTCAACCAGTGGTTTTTATGGTTTTTGAATCTGTGTCCCTTGCATTCGCCTACTATGTGTCTACCTGAGGAAGAGTTTGTGCAAATAAATAACTCTAAATGCATCGCAGAAAAAGTTTTTTTTTAATAACTTTTTATTAACCTAATTACCTATATCCTACAGACCTATAAGGAGTACAAGCTGGAACTTACTAAACATACAACAACATCATTCTCTCAGCTCTTAGACATTAGATTCAAAAACTTAATAAGTGATGATTACAACGCGTTTGGGGCTGATGTTTATAAACATAAAAATATCATTTCGACCCGAATATTCATATTTATGACCACCCGAAACACCCTGAAAACGAATTATCCTGTAGTCGAGGGAAGCCCAGCTCTCAGTTTTATACCCTGTATCCAAGGCTAGTCCAAGTTTGGACGAAAAATATAGAGGCATCCTCGATATGAACAAAATCTTGATACATCAAACAAAATTTTCTCGCATAACATTACGGTCGGATATGATTAGATAATCAGTTGATAATACTATTGAGTATAGCGAAGTTATTTTATTACTAATACAATATTTCGTTCCTAGGAACATGTTGTTGGTTGTTACCACGAAAGTTGTGAACATTTACCTAATAACGATTTGGGTGTACGTGAAAAAACTATCAATTTTCGTGACACACTATTTCGTTACCTACGGACATATTTTCGATGAGATAGAGGTAAATTTAATATTCATGTCATATATTATGAAATGAATCCCAACAATGAAGGTAATTAAATTATACCTTGTTGGAATATGCTACAACATGTTGCTGGAATATGCTTTACTGTTTACTCTTATAAACTACCACCACCATCCCATATTAGTTTGTTCCAGCAGGTGCAATTATCCCAGGCTACCTAATCACTTCCATTCTTTTCCATCCCACCCACTGTTTACACTTATTTCGTATTTCGTGGATCGCTATAAAATCTGCATGAGAATACAGAACAGACTTCAAGGCCGACAAATGTACGACTAGGTACCTAGCTAATTGAAACGCTATTCAACAATCTGCGACACAATAAAATCAATTACAATTAAAAAAATGATTTGATCACCTTGTTTTTGTTTGTATTCTCACGTCACTAGAACATTATGGACGTAGGATGGCTCTTTGATTCCTACAGTATAAAAGGGTTACCGAAATTTGATGTTCAAATACAGTGGTTGTTATCTTCCTCAGCAACATGGCCAGATTGTCCTTCGCTCTCTTTCTGTCTCTGTTAGCACTCTCTGTTGCCTGCCGCAATGGTGCCAAGTTACTGAGTACGTTTCAATAGTATAAGTATTCACTTAAATATATGTGATCGTCAGTGAAATGTTCCGCCGAGGATGACTGTATTCCATATACCTGATCCCCAAACCATGCGTACTTCAATAATCGTCTACCAAACCTGAAATAAATTGAACGTGAGTGATTCAATTCAACCTAATTCGAAGACAATAAATTGATTTGTACATACTGAACGTCACAAACTGAAGGAATCAGAGTGAACTCAATATTTTCATACAACTTGTTAGCTACAACTTCGTACGACAGTCACGTTGATGAAAATTGCATTATAATAATTATTGATTGGGTTTCAAACTTCTTTAATATGGATTTTATGTACATCAATAAATACCCAGATACTTTCTCCCGCTGGAAACCATTTTCCATATTTATGTTGGCTATATCGCTCTCATAAATACAAACATATAATATATATATTATACATATTATGTTGTATTAAACATATGTTTGTATATTATACAAACGGAGGAAGGTGCTTTGTGATTGGACTTGACTTCTGCTAATCATTACGAGTAACTAAAAAACTTAGGTCTGAACAGCACAGAATTTATTATCGTTAGGTGGGTATATAAATACCATTTTAGTTATTTCGTAATTCCTACCAAATAGTGATGCACGTCAAAGAAAATATTATTTGAAGCGTATAATGCCATATAATAGGGGTCCCTTGATCTTCTGATTTTGGACCACTGTCGGACGGTTATTGTTGACTTCATTGTTTGATAATAAAATTTCAGGAAAATCCCTCAACGCAGAACAAAGGACAAAAATCGTAAAGCTACACAATGAGATAAGGAACAAAGTGGCATCAGGAGGAGTACCTTCTCAGTCACAAGCACAAAACATGAGAGAAATGGTATATAAATGCAGCTTACTCATATCTTAATATGATACATACGTTTAGGAGTCTTATTGTGAAGTGTTTGTATATCAGCTACTTCGTGTCTCAATCAAACTCAACCGGCTACGCTTACTGGCCAAGTTATACTCATCTAAGCCAGTTGGTAGTTAGTCTCTCACTCTCTTTCACCAATCCACAGCCCTTCGCTACCGACAACCAGGTAAGGTCGTCCGACACTGAGGATCCACAGTTCTACTCGTATCAATTTTTTCATTACTTATTCTTATTATATTCTTATTGTTGTTATTTTATTACTTATTAGAGATGCCTCGTTTTAGCGAATTTCCGAAGAAAATTAATCTATTAAAATGGCTTCAAAATTTAAATAATGCAATTTTTTGAAAATTGTCTTCATGGAAATCCGTTTCAGACCATTCTAAAACGATTCCTGAAATTTAACACTTTTTTATATGTAGGTATATATATATATTTATTTATATATATATGTCATTCCAGACAGTATCTGACCGAGGAACCGAGCTAAAAATCCGAAAAAATTTCAAAATGTCAAACATATTGAAAGAAATGATGAGTTCGTTGGCCTGAACTTTTCGAGTACCTACTCCAAGGGTTCAAATTTCGATTATTTAGAGTTAAAAATCGCTAAAAATAAAGCGTTTTTTGAGGTTTTTTGTGTACATTACCATCTTACACATAGGAACATACTATGGTATGTGGGGAATCAGCGTGAAAATTTCTATAAGAATCACACACCAAGTCGGTTAAAATGATTCTTTGAAAATTCGCTGAACTCATGAATGCACCTGCATGAATGGACCTTTTTGGCGTTAACTTAGTCTCATAATTATTACAATTTTGCTGAGTGCGTACGTGTATTATAGTAGGTATGAAACACCTGCTGACCTAAGAAATAACCTGTCTCCATAAAAACTGATTAATATACTTATCTAACCGTTTCCTTCCTCCTCCTTTAGGTATGGGACAACGAAATGGCTCAACGTGCTCAAACTTGGGCTGATAATTGTGTCTTCCAGCACGACTCGAACACAAAAGACTCGAGTGAGTATCTTCCTGGATTAAATAGTACCTAAGTAGTAGTAGCATATAGGTAGGCAGGTATCTATAAATAAAATACACAAAAAATGCTTGAAATATTTTTTGCGCTCTACGCATCTATAAGGGATATTTTGGGTCCGATTACATTAAACCATCATGAGCTAACAAATAAATAGTCCGACATCTGATAAGATTGCAATTATCTACTTATTTGTTTATTTGTGTTTTTTTTTTTTTTTTTTTTTTTTTTTTTTAGAAGGAAAATACTTTGGTCAGAACCTTGTCGTGACTTGGGTTAACAAGGATGCTGGCAGCCCTAATATTGATGAAATGATCAACACTTGGTTCAACGAAGTTTACCAGCATGGCTACACAGGGGGTTACAATTCCAAAACGGGACATTACTCACAGGTTAGTTCGGAGTTAAAGTTAATCCGGGAAGTCAGTATCTGAACCCTCTTTTTGGAGGTAGAAAGATATAGGATATAGATGACGTAGAAGCATATTTTCCATCATTTGAAATAATTATATTTATTGTGATCAACTCCAACTACCTAAGCATGGAAATGGGAATTTGTTGAAAAGGAACAATTTATTGAGTTTATTTATTTAACTTCACACGGTCCAAGCGTACCAATTACATCCAATCACTAATTACATTGAGTTGATTAAAAGGGAACTTTTAGATGGTCCCCCATGAATTTCAATGTGGTTGAAACAGTAAAGTTGTCATCTTGTCATGGCGCATACGAAAAAATACTTTCCACATGAGCAAACTCAACTCAAATTCATTACTGGCGATTCAGGAGTCCAATCTTGCTGAAAATTGACGTGTAGGATTAAAAATAGGTATAGAGACTATAAAACAGGGCATGTAGTCTCTCTAGTCATACTTAGGGACCATATATACTCCAAAATCATAATATTTATGTACTTAACAACAATTCAATATTAACTCCATGTCTACTAATATGTCGTCTTCTTCCTTTTCAGTTGATTTGGGCCGAATCCAACAAAGTTGGTTGTGGATTGACTTCGTATTTGAACACAAATAAGCTGTACAGTGATCTCCTTGTTTGCAACTATTCGCCTGCGTGAGTATTAGCTATATGTTTAGGTTAGACATCCTTGACCTTTAACTTGCAGTTAAAGTTAGGATCATGTTGTAATTCAAGTCATTCGTATTGCTCATCTATGTCTACCTTATACCATGCATGTGTGTACTTAAAAAATGTTCTTAGATTTTAGGTAATAAAGTCAGGTCATTATATATAGACAATACTGTTAGGAATTAAGACATCAACCTTAAAAGGAATCTACTAGAGTACCTACTTTTGGAAAGTTATGATGAGGTCATAGTGGGTGAAAGCTAAAATTTTCTCTGGTGGATTTCAGTGGAAACGTGATCGGACAACAAGCATACGTAAAAGGTTCCCGAAACTGCAGTAAATTCAACCTAAGTAACTCCAAAAAGTTCAACAGTCTTTGTGGTAAGAAACAAACCGTTGCCGCATTAGGATACATATCAACTCTTATTTTTCTTCTTAAAGCTGTTTTATTTGCATGCTTCCCATAGCACTTGTTGTTCTTGCTATTGCGTCATAAAATTAATTATGGATGGCTCTTCTATTTTTGTTCACAGCTTGAAATAAGAATTACTCAAAATGTAGGTACCTACCGGAACGTTCAGTGGTGATCGAGGTCAATTACCGTAGAGGGGAGGTATTGCAGACGTTTCTAACACGTATGCAGTATGGTTTCCTATTTGTAGCAGAGAGGGATTCGACAAGGTGTCTACCTAAAAGAATCCAACATCCTATCACTGTTCATTAGGACCACTAAGGAAAATATAACATGAATAAAATAAAATGTGAAGTTAACTAATATTTTCCTCTTCGGTCCCTCGCTCCAGACAGGTACCCATCTTCAACAACGGTATCATAAAAAAATCGCAAATAGTAATCTTTTGTGAAACAAATAGGTATATCTGTGTGGTGGATAATTAATGACTACTCCACCTTCAATACTCTTGTATTAAACATACAAACCTGCTGTTTTGGGTATTTCCTGTCAATTATGGCTTTCGGAGTTTTCCTAAGCAGATGGAGTATTTTGATACAATTTGTTCTACCTGCAGAAAGTCCACATTTTCTACGACATTGTTAGCGTGGCTGACGTTACAGTGCCATACATAAATAATCGATACTAATCGACACTATAAATAATCGGTCCCAATCCAAACAGAGTTATTTATTAACATCCTAGGTGAACCAATATCGCAGTTAACATGGCACATTTACAGGTATGTGCATAATAGACCATTATTAGACTAATGCAAAAAAAAAGAAGGTAGCCATCTCCATTAAATAATTCTGGGACATCGGATGATATTCTGTATTTCCTCTCCCTCCCTTCCCATTCAATTTCTCCTTCCTCCATTTTTTAAAATGTATTGACTTATTCTACAATATTATTGGCTAAAGAAAAAAAGTGGAAAATATCAATAATTTTTGAGTTTTAAGGCCTGGGAATTCAGCTTGGTGTCAGTGCCGTATCAAGCCGAACCAGTAGTTCGCACTACGTTACTGTATTGCAGGGCGGAAACAAGAATTGAAGGAGTTCGAGTATTTGGTGGAAGGTTCTTACATCAAGAGCTCCTAGTATACCCTCTGAGTTCACGCTCTTGTTTTCCTCAATTTAAAATTGTTCAACTAATGTCCACATCAACAGAATCAAGAACATTCATCCTCTAATAACAAAAAACAATTGAGTACCTACCTACTTACCTATGTGGAATTTGTTCTCTGTATCAGTTGCCCGCCTTTAAATATTTCGGAATAGACTAATTGAGTGCACGCTGTTTAACAGGTGTACACCAGTATGATAGCTTTTCGTGAGATCTTGATAATTTCAAGTATTGGGAATCAATATTGTGACTGGCACGTTCAACGGAAATAATGAAGATATAATATAATGTCACTAATAAGATAAAAAAATTATCGTTTCTGAATTTTCAGTGTCCCAAAATTTTGAATTATTATTGTTTCATTAGGGTTTTATGATGGTACTGATGCTACAGCATAGTTGGGTAAAGGTAGAACGAATTCGATTGGGAAAATTATGAACTTGGTACCTAACATAGGTCTTGGGTTGAACGTTACCTATAAACCTTTTTATCACATATTTATACACAATAAATCATGGAGTGAATATTTTAATTTCAATACTCCAATTCGCTCATAGTCAAAATCTTTCATTTCTTTTTCTTTTTGCTTTTCTTACTCCCTTTGCTTTTTTTGCTCTTTTTGCTGTCCTTACTCTTGCTCTTCTTACTTTTTTTGCTTCCCTTACTCTTTGATCGGCTCTTGCTTTTTTTCGATCCTCTGCTTTTCCCCCTTTTTTGGGACTTCTCTTCAAGATGAACTTTGCGCTCCTCCATGATGGCGAGGAGAGAGCCAAGGAAGGAGTCTGTGTCCGCCTTGAACTTGGCGGGATCGTGGTCGTCGTTTTCGAAGAACAATCTGAGAAGCCGCTCGTTCAGACATTCAGTGCGGCTCAAGCGCTGCGGACCTCTCCATCGAATCAGAAGTGGGATGTCATAAACCCGAAAGTATGGATCGTTGTTCAGAATGGATCCAATGCCATACCTTGGGACATCAAAAGATAAAATTTAGAAACCCTTCTATCTGGTTAGTTATCTAGTTAGTAATCCTTATTGTCGCACTAGAACCTGTATAATTCTATAGGTTTACATTGATATATTGTGTTAGAATGAGAAACTTGGAAAATCAAAGAAAACATGATTTCACACGAAAATTCAAGGACAATATTATTATCCTTCAATAGGACCAAATCTTCTTGCGTGACGTCAGAATTATTTGGGCACTAATGGACCCCCAGGCGGGAGGGGGGTCGGTGAAGTCATTATTATTAATTTCAAGACCCTTGTATGCTAATAGGATACCCTTCATGTTGCACTATTCTGGAAAGCTCTCGCTAAGAGCTTTCATTTTGAAAAGGAAAAAATAAACTATGCGCACACCCCATTAACTGCTATTTTTGGCCAATATTTATTGAGTGGGCGAAATGGCCTTAGGAAGCAACTATAGTAAGAGAAAGATGCTGAGACGACTCCGATCGATGAAAACCCCGTGTTATTTCCTGAGCGATTCCGATCATCCGGAGATTGTACTAGGTTCCCAATCTTCCTGCTAATTTATGGCCTTTCTTGACAATTTGGCTTCCTATATACCTACTAACGCAATGCTGGTAAACTACGGAAGGCAAAATGCATACTGTATAGGTATTACTGTTCAATTTTCATTTGAATACAATACGAGCTAGACGATATTAGTTACCCGTACTCAACATCTTTGAACCCTAGACATTTCCTGCCTGTGAAACTTCTCCTTCTTCTTCCAATAATTTAGCTGCTTTTTGCTCTGATTTCGGTTTATTATTTTCGAAAATGAACCTTTGGAATGGAGCACGAAAAAAAAAAAAAAAAACATTTAACCCCCCCCCCCATAGGAAGGTATATTTTTGCCTTCGATTTAAAATAGAACACAATTTTTAGCGTCGAATGAGACCTTGAGGAGCGTTCTAGGAGCAACCGTTCGCTCCCTGTAAGGACTTAAGGGTTGAACGAAAAAAAGAGCAGAAACACGAGTGTGAAATCGCAATTCTTGCCGAGTAGGCAAAATCTCCAGGCTCAAATATCAGCTGTTCAAATGCAACTTTCTTTCGATTCCACTGAACCAAGTTTGTTGCTTACTTTCAGAAGCTTCCTTAGTAACTGAATTTCATTAGAATGAATGATTATAACACTCCGATAATAATAATTAGAAGAAGGTACCTACTCATGGTCGCCAGGGGATGTTTGTGAACCTCGCGGTAGGCGGGTATTTTATGTCAATAGGATCATTGTAGATGGGCGATCTATACAGAAAATAATAAGCCGTTGTGTAATAATTTGCAGCGTTTTTCTTGCTACAGTGATGTTGCTCCGTATAATTTTTTTTTTTGTTAAACCGTGGAATCTAGCTCACTTGAGCATATCCCGGGGTGGATTTTTAAATTTAATTGTATCTTATGCGCCCAACTATGAACTCTAATCCCCATGATAGGCTTCACGTGATTAGATCAGAGGTGAAGAGCGATAAAGCTGGTCGGATTAGCACATACAAACTTTTTAAGAATAGCATCGATGCTCGTCCGGGACGTGAACCAGGGACCTTGTGATCTTTCATACCAATGGGGATGAAAAGATCACACGCCCTATCCAGCTCGGACACTCCGTCCCCCTTCCATATAATAATGGTCCACTTACTACTTATGAAACTTACATCGTGGGGAGAAGCCTAACGCGAATTATACACGTTTTCCTTCTTGGCGGCAATCGAGTGAGGAAGACACCTATCTGCTCTTCCACTGTTGCAACATAATACCAGAATATTACTTGTAAGATTCGCTAAATTATGTACCTCAGTACCTACGGTTGGTTGAAAAAAAAGTACTTAAGTAATATTTTTATGAATTTTTAGAAGTAACTACCTGCCTGATCTCGCGATTGTTAAAGATGTGACGCAGTTCTCTGACACTCCCCATTGTACCTACTACTTGTACCAATTTTCTGCTCTCATTTACATCAGGTTAAGCTAAAAACGCTAAAAATATTATTTCATAAAGGTTCATTATCTGTTCTGTAGATATAAATCGATCAATTAGTTAGCTACCTACCTAGCGTTGATCAATTTTGGGCGAACGGTTCATCATAAGAGTAAATGGAGCATACGGACGCACCCACACACGCATACACAAAACACCCACATCAATATTATTATCCATCAACTCCCTAAGAGGTATAATTTGGAACTTCTTTCGAACGAGCAACACAAAACGGACATCAGCAGAGATTTCTTGCATCATCGCCAATCAATCTATCGCCGTGAGATCCAAGAAGAGTGGCTGTCAGCTCGTTTTCAAATACGAGGGTCTCGGCCAGTTTTGCAAGTCAGGGCCTAATTATAGGTCCTACACATCATGTATGGTTTGTTTCGTAATTTACCTTGGGCAGACAATTGGTGCAGAACAACCCCTCGGTCATCCGTGCGCCCCGTGAAAAATATATAAGTTTGCATTTTCTGCTCCATTCCTTCCCACCATGCTGGTTGTGGCAGTACTTGCAGTTTCATCTTCTTCTTGCTTCCTTTACTAGATTTTCTTTTCTCCTCATCTTTCTCGGTCGATTTGACTTTCTTCCCTTTCTTTCCCTTCTTTCCTTTCTTGTCTCCTTTACTAGAACCTTTACTCTTTTTTCTTTTTTTATCCTTCTTAGATTTCTTTCCTTTCTTCGAACTTGTTTTGGTCTTTTTGCTGCTTTTACTCTTCTTGCTTCCTTTACTACTTTTGCTTTTCTTACTTGACTTACTCTTACTACTGGATTTACTCTTACTTTTCTTCTTGCTTGATTTAGAATCCTTACTTTTTGCTTTTTTCTTTTCAGGTTTACTCTCTGGTTCGGCAACGTAATCAGGTATTGAAATTTTACCACCTTCCACATCTATCAAAGCCTCGCGCAGCTCATCTTCGTTAAACACTGTTTTGATTTCTATCGGCATTTTTCTTTCTTTTTCGAGGAACTCCTATGTTAATGTGGATCTAAATCTGCCTAATCTTCGGTAGGTATGTATTCACTACGATTTATAATTTGGTGATCCTTCGAAACATTGCTTATTCTTTAACGATTTCTAATTTGGATTCATACAAAGAGTGAAATGTTTGATTTTTTGAACTATGGGTACCTACTAACGAAAACTATGTTTTAATAAATGTGGAGATTCCAATCTTCCGAAAGTTTTCTAACCATGGTATGATGACACCGTGGTGTTGTTCCTTTTCACGACTTCGATATCTACCTTGTGACAAAGGCTTCCACTCAATTCATTTTTAGTTGTGAAGGAATTGAAAACTATGTTTTTATAAACTATCATCTCCTTCTAAGTACCTACATAATTTACTGTCAATTGTGTGTCTTTTCGTGACTTAATCACCCTCGAAGGTAACACTATTGATGGCTTTTTTGTTTGCAATTTTCTGAAAACCCAAGGAAGCACTAGGCAGACAGTACCTCAGAAATCATCAAGTGAATCTTGGAGTATTTTTTACTCTGAGTTTCAGTCTCGAGTTCAACCAACTCTCCACCAAAACAAGCAGAAGAGGCCTTTTGTGATTGGTTTGAGTCAGAGGCTCGTCCAGTTTGCGGTCGTCACCCGAACTGAATCCCTCGGGCACCGTTGGCTATTTGATTGAAGAAGAAGCAACGTAGCTCAGTTATAACCGCTTCGTTAAACAATAGAAACTTTCTCAGTCAACCCTTTACCCTCCGGAAAAAGCCCTACGGTAGGAAACTTCAGGCCACTAACGGGGTCTTCTTTTATATTCCTAGTTCCTTTGACTTTGAGCCCTAGTTCCTTTGGGCACCACTTTGATTTGATTTTCACATGCTCTTTGGACTGTGATCGGAATACGTTCTTATTCAGGAAAACAAAGAGGTCACATGAAAATAAACTGAGCATAAATATACTTGGATACATATCGGTTATTTATTGATGCGCTAGTATAAAGTCATAAACGTCCCCGGAAGAATGCGGAAGAATGTCAGAAACTGCAATAGCTTGGTTATTCAACATCCTATTTTATTTCGACTCACATTGGAGTCGTCTTCTGCATTATTTACCTGAATTCCAAAGTGCAGTTGTGGACTGGCCTCCTTTTGTCATAAAATAGATAATAATTTTGTGTATATACCTGCATCTTGTTCTTCAGGGGTTGAGAATTTTGCCACGCATGTTTGAATCCGTCAAGTGCTCCTCCTGTTTAAATTTATTTAACTCTTGGCACACACCATATACCTACCTACTTAGTTGATTCAAATTCAGATAGGTGTTAGCTTGGACCATTTTCTTGTTTTGATAACTAAGGTGGTAGCATAAATTAATAAGATGTTCTGACTAATCATGACCCGAATACCAAAACACCAGGAAGACTACAATAAACTGTACCATAGTATTTCAAATACTTATAGGCTAGGGTGAAGATCACTTCGATGTGAGTCCAAACAAGTAGTAGGACCAGGGTAACTATCTGAAATAAAATGGTTAACTTATTTTTGGATGGTAGTCCTTTAATTGTACACAACAAATAATGCATAACGTAGGAGTGAAAAAATGGCCTGCGAAGCGAATAATAAGATAAACCTAAAGGCCAGCCAATTTAATTTGTTCCATTGAAGTTCTTACCATGTATATATTCATAAGATCGGTGTCCACCAGCTTTCCACACCAATTGATTCAAGCTGAACAGTTCAATTCATTTTTATGATAACAAATAACCACAGGGTAGATAGAAGAATGAATTTCACTGGACAAGGACTTTTTACTGGGAAATTCGTTGAGTTTCTACGAGGTTCTCGCATATTCAACGTTCGGTGGTAGATCCCAACAGTTGCTTGTAGAAAGAGGAGAGCTGAATTCCAGAGAGAGGAACAGGATTCTACAAAGCACAATGGCCCACTAATTAAGTGGAGAGCACAAAGGAAAACGTGTTCTGTGTTGTGGTATAAGAACTGCGGCGCCCATTGACTAAGGTGGGACACAAACGTCTTCCAATCTACAGAACGCACAATAATTTCGAGCTAGGCTGTATAGGAGTTTTTATTTATACTAGGAGCTTATTCGGGCGTTGAAAGCCCCAATATAATTGAGAATGGCTATCGATTGAAAGGGTGTATGAAAACCATATTTTGTGCAATAATTTCCCATTTTAAGTAATAGTCCAGTCAATGACTCAAATTTGAGGTCCAGGAATTCTCAAAAGAGGGGTCTTGGTGGAAATTCATAGGGCGGAAGAACCGTCTCCAGAACTTTGTTTGGACCAGTTAGAAATCACATAAATATACTAAAAGTCCCCGGCAATATTGACTCTAATAGATCTTTACACATGGATATGTACATATGGTTTAGAGGATATGCCGGGTTGGGAAACTTGGAAGATTGTCATTACTACGTACATCATATACAATGATTTATTACTATCGCTGTGCACCTAAGTATGTGTAAGAAAATCTGTAATACCATGCTTTTCTGTACATAGGCTATTCAGTTTTGTAAAATGTTGGGCCTGAGTGTTTTGATTCGATACTATTTGGAAGTTGGAGCATTGGACAATTTTCATTTCTGAACGACATTCCCATGGAGGCGTACATCCGCGGAGCGACATGGAAATGTCTCACTGTGTTGTAGACCTGAACGCAAACTGTTGTGATTTGTTGACCAATGGAACTGTCCAAAACTGTATTTGTACATAAAAACGTCTGCCAAGTTGGATGGGCAGTATAGCTTTCTCACTTTTGTAATATGGACGAATAGAATCAGTTAGTGAACATTTCAGCGGAATTTTTAGAATAGTTCCAGAGTCATACCTATGACAATAAATTTCAAGTTCACGCATGCGCAGTAGCCATCACTCATATCCAATTCAGCCCTCAAGTACGCTCCTGATTTGAGCGGAATCGGTCCATTAGCAACTTAGAAATCGAAGTAAGGAAATTTACGTTTGCGCATGTGCACATGCTACTAGTGGTCCTATGGCTATGAAATTATTAGAGGACTGTCTAGGGTCTAACCGGCGTAATCCCTGATGACTATAACATAGCTGCCTCGCAAGCGCATACTTGGATCAGTAATAATTACTGATCCAATCATGACGAAATTAAAAGGAGATTTTCTTGGAGTCAGCCCCCAACTACCTTCCAAATTTGACCGGAATAGGAACTGAGTTACCGGGGTTTCACGACATTCACGTTTGCGCATGCGCTCACGCTACTGGTGTTCCGAAGGCGATGAAATTGACAGTGGACCGTCACGTTCATAACCCGTACTATCCCTGGAAATTTCATCAAAGTCGGACCGTAACTTCATATTCCTAGTTTTGCCTGGGACAAGGAATTGACCACAGGCCGACATACAGACGGACAGACAGACACGGAGCGAAAATTGTTCAGAAAGCTCTGAAACGTAAAAAGCAAGTGGCAATTTTGGTTTTGGAGTAAAAACAATTTTCTTGCACGAATAGATATACATAGATTCCTCCATTTATTAGTGAGGGAGCAAAAAGTTATAGGCTAGCATAATATTGAAGCCAACGAATTTCTATGCTTCTGTTCTCTGTTTAGATCCCTTGCGATAGGTTGAGAGAAGAAGGGTTCCTGCAAAGCTCCTTAGGATTGCTCAGCTGGAGAGTCATATTTCTCTGGTCGACCGCCTTCCGATTAGACTGCGAAAGGTCAAACAAGGAGGAACGGGCTGCTGTGATAACAGCCGATCCCTGTTAGAACCGAGACTTGGTCTAATTGCCGCGTCACCCCCTCCTCCTGAGAGAAGGTCCACCTTCAAGATTGATGGGAGTTTCGTTTTCCTTCTTTTTTCTGGCCCCCCTCAGATTACTCCTGCTACCGGCAAAGCGGTTCTAATTCGTCGGACCTCGCAACTTTCATCTGAAATCCCCTTCCACCCTTTCGCCACGGGGCTTCCTTCATCTCCAAGCGCATCTTCTTCCATTAATCACCGGTTATTATTAAAAAGTCGTGTTTTCCTGTGATGAAAATGAAAGACTGGAAGCAAGACTGGTGATCCGTCATCGTCAATTCATTTGATAACCTCCTTTCATTTTTTCTCTCAGTAATAATTATTGTCAGTACTTACAAGCTATATCTGATGTTTCCGTGGAGGTGCCTTTACCTATGGGGGTCAACATTTTCCAGTATCAACGGAATTTTCCAAGGGACAGAGGTTTCTTTGAAAATTGAAGTGGAAGCTGGTCATAAATTGGACAAAGGAACGGTGCTCCTCTATTACGCTGCCACCCCATTTGCAGCCGCCCAGTTTGTTTATTCAGTTGTTGTGCTCACACCACTGGATTAGGAATTCGGTCAGTGATCGTCAAGGTTTTAATTGTATTAAGAGATACAAGCTATGTTAGCCCCACACACGCTCATACACAGGGCATGAATCTGCGACTTGTTCCTTTCATTTTTACACGAAATAAAAATAAAATTGACTGCCGCTGATATACAGGGTGG
>JAEMON010000005.1:1239921-1249962 GCA_030264115.1 Lygus lineolaris
GTAAATACAACCTCACTCGTTGTGGTTTCTATCACATGTTCGCATTGTTGGAGTACCCCTACAATTGTTGAGGTTGTTCAACGGTGAGGTTTTTGTATGTCTTTACTTAGATAAGAAGGTTGTAGTGCTACGTACCTACAACCGATCACGCGAGCGAAGCGGGCGTTTGAGATCTGGACTACCAAACGCGAGCGAAGTGAGTTTCTCTACATGTTGCACCGTGCAACGATCGGATTATCGGCTAGTAACAAATAAATTACTGTTTCCCAGAGAAAAGTCTCATCAGCTTGGTGAAGCAAAGCATTTTAAACATGTACCTACAATCACGAATCGGTTCGTTTCTGTTTTTGAATCGTTTACGTACTTTTCCTTCTAAAACTCAAGGACCTTTTGGTGATACGGAGATACTCGTAGATTCGATTCATTGAAGAATAAATGAACAACCTCTGCAGTAAGTATACCCTCCTCACATTATATAACGTGGACGTTTATGATTCCTAAGCGAATAAAGTTAGCACAGTTGCAGTGCCTATACCTATAGAAACAGAAAAATGATTATTATTTATTAAAGGTAGTGGGTAACTACCAGAATAAACAGGAAATTTGACGATTTTCAAGTATCTATTCCTCGGTTGCTGTTGGTGCTATCTCGTTCAAATTCTTACAGCATGTACCTATAGTCTTTCTTTTCAATCAAATGGGACAGTTTTTTTATGGGTTTAAAAAAATATTTTTTACATGCGATCCAAAAAGTGGCTTCTTTGACCCTGATTTGTTGTATTCATAAAATCGTATCATCTAAACCAAGCCTTTTTAGCGAAACTATTCCACTCATTTGAAACTCTTTTATACCTCTATCAGGCAAAAATTGGCTCACCTCTCTGCGACGAATGGTTCTAAAACGATACCCAAAGTTGGAAAAAAGTGATTTTTCAGGACAGCTGTTTTTATGAAAAGTTTGCCTCTACGCATCTCAACACAACTTTCAGTGCCTTGCACGATCAATAATGATGCTGGATGTGATGTAGAATGAATGAAGAAGAATAACACTGCACTGATGTTGTTATCACCTGTTGTTATCTAGTTTTTGAGTTTCCATGCACTTTGAGTATCCATTTTGGAGTAAAGCTGACAACCCATCCTACGGCACCGGAGAGTTATAGGGCCGGATTTACAACATTTTTTTCATGAACTTAGGAGCATGAAAATTAATTTCGAATACATCATTTTGTTCGTTAGATTCTTTCGGTTTTTTTGTGTCAATAAAAAAAAATTTGATATTTTTTAATTTTCTACCTACCCACTACCAGATTTTAAAAGTCCGTAATGTTGAAACACAGGGAATGTGAAAATGCAGTTGCCTTCAAACTGCCGCTTCCAACCCAGTATAGGTACAGGTGGACTGTCGGATATTCGACGCTCTGTCCAAGCACCCGAAGTTTACATTCCTTTCCTGAATCAACGTAAATCTTTCGACAAACAGTTCACCCCTTCACGCTTTTCAGTGGAACGCCCATTCATTTATCGGCTGCAATTTCGTCAGACACACAACTAACGACCAAAAGGGCCAAAGGTAATGTATTATTCCCTGGAGCCTCGCTCTGAGCGGCAATCAGCCCCGTCACATAACTTCGTAACTGGGGCATGTTTATAGAGGGTGGTTTATGGGCCAAAACATTTTAGTGGATACGATATTGGAACCGGTAGAAATAGGGATGACGGGCAAGGACTGAGAGTAAACCGTTAGTTTTTGCCAATAGGGAATCCCAACGATATCCATTTCACACCTCGAACTCATGGGTGTCACTCCGCACTTCCACCGTACGTTTGAAGGTGAAGAATTCCAATCGTTCATCGTTGTCTTCCTGAGGTGGAATGTAGATGATTGAGAGCTCGGAGGGTGAGTTTATACAATCCCACATGAATAACAACTAAAGACATTAGAATCACTAGGTTACTAGGCTGTTGGGACAGAGTATACAAAACCGCGAGTATAAAATCAACGTTGCCCATGGATTTCCCCATACTTCCTCCGCAACGCACGTTTTAGCGCGGTATCGATGAAGTCATCCAAATTGAATCAATTCAAAGATACGTCCCATAATTTCATACTGATGGATACCACCTGAGAGTTTGCTTTCCTCTCCCCATCCTCGATACAACTCCTTCGAAATCCAAAATAGCTCACAATCCAAGTATCCAAGCTAGGTAGACTAATCCAAAGATAGGTACCACATCGATGTTCCAATGACTCTTGACGGTGTCAGAAGGGAACAAACAGGGAAATTTCAAATAATTTTGCCAATATTCTGATGTCTTCAATGCCATTCGCAAACATAAAACATATTTTTGCGATTTTGTTGGTAATGAAGAGTGCACGTTGCAAAAGTTTTTTTGTCGTTCGGAACCGTGTAACCTTACGGAAGAAATTGTGTAATAAGAGAAATTCTATTGGTTTTTCCATCCCCTTCCTCCAAACTCCCAGTCTCAATCTGAATATTAGTTACCTAATTTAAGTCAATCTAATTCTAATTCAAAGAGTTCCAAAAAACACATGGATAATAAATTTACTCGGGATGAAAACGAACAATCAAATAGGTAAACAATAGAGAGAAAAAATTGAGCAAATGGAGACATTCGTCTTCAGATAATATAAACAATGTTGAATAGTAGATAAATGTGAATTTAATATGATTTAACTAATATAGATTTTGTTAAATGTGTGCTTCACTGCCTTTCGATTGGAGATTTGGAGTCATCTGTAATGAATTTCCCAGAAGGAAAAATGGTCTCTCCATACCATCAAAAGAATCATACCTACCTTTTGATTGACATTCGGTTACAGAAGAAGTGGTACTGACAAGGGGACCCTACGGCAGTGAGGTCGCGGATCGGGACCATTTTCACTTTCCTCAGCCCACCTGAAGGTGAATGGAAAGTATTGCGATCATTTTCCAGTGATTCCACAGCGAAAAATAGTCAACTCATGTCCAAGCGTTGCGTCCAATTTGTCTTCTGAAGGTTGGATTTAACATAAAACATAATATGTTACGTCTTTCGTTACGAACATGTTACGTCCGTCCGTTGCGTTTTCTATTTTCTGATGTTTTTCACGTACAACCAATCGTTGCAAGGGAAATATAACTTCCTCATTCTCCACAAATTTATTACACATCACACCACATCTCATGCAGCCAATTTCCCCCTCCATCCACATCCTTCAGAGATCTACTGGTACATACATATATAGGTAAACAAAGTTGTACGGAGTTTTCAGTGTGGCATTATGATAGGTACCTATACAACATCATGAATCACGCATTTTCAATAGTTCGAGTTCGAGTTCATGGGTTCGAATGCACCCGTATAGTATAAGCATGTTCCACGTTTCTTAATTTTAGTCGTAAGGCTGAAGTAGAACTAACCGAGGGTGTAGGGGGCTGGCCCCCTGTCGAGGCGCGGAGCACTGAGTTTTTTAAAGTTTGTTTTTATGGCTTGGCACTCAAGAACTGTTTCTTTTGATTGACGTTAATTATCGTCAGTTCAAAATTAACCAAAATTATCTTTCAACATCATCATTTTGCCGAAATATTCCATGTATCTACCTCTAAAAAAGTATTCATTATCTTAATCCCTTAGGTACATGAAATTTTTCTGAAGTGTAATTTAAGTTTTACATCAAGTTTAGTATTTTATTCTGGCAGCATAAGGAGAAAATGCTTTGTAAGAAAAATATGAATTAATCAGGCTTGAAATTATTTTCATGGGCCATTTCAAATGGGCCCTGTAAACTTATTTACACGTGAGAATGACTTCATGGATGTGATGGAGATAATGAACACCTTTCTAGAGTTAGGTACATGGAATGTATTGGCAAAATAATGACGCTGAGAAATAATTTTGGTTAATTTTTAACTGAAATCGTTGATGTCAATCAAAAGATTCAGTTCTTGTGTGCTATTGTAAAAAAACCAAACTAAAAAAAACAAAAAAATCCAGCCTTTAGAAGGCCTATCGGACGAAACGCTCGGACATTAGTTGACCATTTTTTGATGTAGGATCACCAGAAAAAAAATGGGCCCCCTAGTGAGTAACACAACAACCTACAATATTTTTCATCTCCTAGTAACACTTTTTTGCATTCTTCCCTCTTCACCCACACCCGTTCTGATTATTTTTCAAACCACACCCCATCACTTCTGACTTATCCCATTCGGCTTGTATTCTTTATTAGATAGCTCACTAATAAATTAGTCCGCTCCGATATGGAAATCTTCTGATAACTAAGTAATTGGATTTCCCTAATTTTGAAGTTGATTTATAATTCTCGCGGATTTAATTAAAATACGAACTTGATTAGAAACAGATAACAATAAACGAGAAGCCCTCGCCCTTAATTTGTTGATTAATGAGGCAAAGTAGCCTTCATAATTTAATCAGTTTTCAGCGGATTCAAAGTTAACAATCCATTCATTTCAACGCTTGATAAATCCCAACAACCCGATTCAGGAAATAAGATATTGCACGTGCCTACCATAAATGATTCAACCTCCGCTATTGTGGGTATGCGATGTAACTTTGAAGTCAGCGATTGCAATTTGTAACATATTGTAGCGATTGGAATTTCAGGTATGTGATTGCAATTTTAACTTGGACGTATCAGTTAGTGAACACTTAAGCGATTCGGAGCTATGCACCGCGATTTACTAGTAACCGTCGCCAATTTTTATTGACCGCTTTTGCTTCCTCACTACCGAAAATATTAAGCTGCGTATTCGTGCAAGAAGAAAAATTCGTGTCCTCCGCAATCATAATTTACACTCGTTTTTTACATTTCAGAGCTTCCTGAACGATTTTGGTTTCGTGTCTGTCTGTCTGTCTGTGGTCAATTCCTTTCCCAGGCAAAACTGTATGGAGTTATATCCAATTCTGATTAAATCGGCGATTGTGCGGGTTAGCTCTGTGACGGTTCCCTATGAATTCATTGTCATCGGACGAAGTAACGTGAATTTCCTGATACCCCTGTATCTCAGTTGATAATTATCCTATTTCTCTCAAATTTGGAGGGTAGTTGGGAGATGACTCCAAGACAATCACCTATGAATTTCATCACGATTTGATCAGTAATAGCTACCGCGCAAGAGCAAAGGTTGACCCTTCTTTCCTATTGACCATTTCAATGACCATTCTGTGTCTCTCAGGTAGGTATTAGCTATGTACTGACATTGGTCAAGCTTCAACAAATGGGACAAAATGAATTATCGATTCGGCATACTAGATTCGATATTTCATTTTGGTTCAGTAGTTTTGGATAACTGCCGGATTCCTCTTGATTTTCGGATTCCACGTAGGTACCTACTTATCTTGAAACATGAAACATCAGATTTTGAAGGGGTGGCAAAAATTAGGAGAGGGTTTATCTGTATGTTACATTACCAAATAACTACCTACTGTATGATTACAATTTGATTTCCTTCGCAAGTTTCTGAATGACTCACCAAAAATATAAAAAGTCACTAGGCTCAAATTGATAACTATAGATTTAAATGATTCTTTAGAAATTTGCATACTAACTGATGCTCATTCCGATGAAGGTTCATTATTGAAAGGCTCTTGGGTGAACACATGTTTCTACGAGCATCTTCGCTATCTTCAGTATAATAAAGGTATGATTGGTTGGGGCTGGGCTGGGTTTATTTTTGAAACGCAAAAAGCAAGTGAAAATTATGATTTTGGAGGAAAAACATTATTTCTTCAACTTCTTTAACGAATACTCGTACATCATACGCTTCCTACCTAATTTCAGGGTTTTAAAATGCAATCCCTAAGTTGTGTCGTGATCGCTAGAAGAGCGCTAGAGTCTCTGGTGTAATTTTGAATAATTCTGTGGATGTTTGCATTCTCATTGGTTTTTATCGTATTTAAGTCAGAAGGTACTAGTAATGGGTAAACAGTTTGGGAGATCAGAACCTGGAGGGAACTAACAAGTATGAAGGTTGAAGAAGGTGAAGTGAGTCTTGAATAAATATTTGTTGCAAACATAATCTTCTGAGTAATTTCAATATTAGTCCAGCGATTGTGGGGATTTCCCAGGTATATTTAAATGATAAAATTATGTTGGTTTTCATGCTTTACTTCTCAGGATTAAATTTCCATCTTTCCAGACCCATGGAGTTGAACTAAGGGCTCATATGAACAAAATAAAGTTTGGCAATGACCTAAATCGCATATTTATTCCTAGCCCGCGAGACGAGGATGAATCAGATGAAGACAAAACTGTATAAAGTTAGAACCCCCAGTGACACGAACGTCTGTCAAGTTGGATGGGTAGAGTGTAGCATTTTCTTGTAAAATTCAACCTGTTTGATCGTAGTGTACCAAATTTATTAATGAATTCAGGATTGATTCAGTCGTTATAATTTTCACTTTTCTCAGGCCACCTTTACCGAAAAAGTCATAGCAACAAACAAAAAACGACTGCCGAGTTGGGCTGACAGTACAGCTTCCTCACTTCTGTAACATGAACGAAAAGAATCAGTTAGTGATCATTTAAACGAAATTGGTATAATAGTTTCGGAGTTATGCCTGTGACAATAAATTTAACTTTTGCGCAAGCGCAGTATCCTGCACTCGTCCAATTGTGGAAAAATTCGTAGGTGATTTCCTTGGAGTCAACCCTCAACTACACTAGCGAAATTGTTACATTAGGAACTACTCAGAAATAGTAGTTTCAGGGAATTCGCGTGGTTTGTGCATGCGCACACGCAATTAATGGTCCGACGGTGAGGGAATTGATAGGGGACCGTCACTGGGCTACTCTTCAAAATCTCTGAAAATGTCACCGAAATTAGTAAAATAGTTTCGGACTTATGGCTTTGGAAAGATTTAAAAATTGAGCATGCGCAGTAGGTATTACTAATAGGTACAATCATGTCGAAACTTTATTATATGTAATTGTCAACCTCCAAATACCTTCCGAATTTGAATGAAATAGGTTCAATTCCGAACTGAGATATCGCAGTTTTGGATAATTCACGTTTGCTTATGCGCACACGCTACTAGTGGTCTGATAGCTATGAAATCATAGCTATAGCATTCATAGGGGCCCCCCTGGTTCTAACCCGCGTAATCCCTGAAAATTTCACCAAAATTGGTAGAGTAGTTCCGGAGCTACGAACATGACAACAAATTTCAAGTTTGCGCTTGCGCAGTAGCTATTACTGACCCAATCGTGACGAAACTCATAGGTGATTGTCTTGTAGTGAGCCCTCAACTACCCTCCAAATTCGAGCGAAATAGGTAAATAATTAAGAACTGAGATAACGAGGTTTCAGGAAGTTCACTTTGCGCATGAGCTCACGCTACTAGTGGTCCAATGACAATGGAATTCATAGGGGACCGTGATGGGGCCAACTCGCACAATCCCGAAACATTTCATCAAATTCGGACTATAACCTCGTATGTACAGTTCGTATAGCCTGGGACAATGAATTGACCACAGACCGACTGACAGACAGACATACAGACGGAAAGCTGTAAAACGTAAATAGCAAGTGGAAATTTTGATTTTTGAGGAAAAACATTTTTTTAATTTCTTCCACGAATACATAGCTTCCTATCTTCGGTAGTGAGGAAGCAAAACAAGAACACACTACCAGTAACGTACTGACTCCCTTCATTTTATCTTTCTCTCTGCCCCACATTCCTAACCCTAGAAGGGTATCCTGGACTCACTGAAAAATTGAATTGATGGGCCGCGGAAAATTGGTCATAAATTGCCGTTTTCGTCTCTATAAATAGGAAAATTTCAAATCACGAGGTTCTCAATAAACAAAAGTATAATAATTGTTCAACTTATTGAATATTTATAAGTAACAATCTTCAGGTACGTAATCATTTTTCCACAGCATTCGTAGCTCGTTTTTTGGACTTTACCTTCAAGACTTATGGAACATAAAAAAAAATGTTAATCAAAAACTTCAATTTTTTCTGTTTACTGTAACTCGGGGGAGGAACTCCTAGAGTCTAGCCCATGATGCGCTCCTTCTCCACATGAAAATAAAATTGGGCACACGTCGAATCGACCTAGAAGTACCCTTCTATGGTTAATATTCCCTCGTACCTCCAGCGGAATTTATTGAAGAATTCTGATTTCGAAGTGATGAACAAGCACATTTTAGCACTCCACGTTAATTTCCTCTGGGAGAAAGCATAGCATGTGGAAAACGTCGATTTTATCACATTTCCGGGCTTTTTCCAGAATCTCTAATATGAAAAATGTGAAATCATCTTGAAATGAACATTATTAGAAAAAAATGTAAATTTCCATGATAAGAAAAGAAAATTCAAATTTATCACCTATAGTATGGGACAGAAGCGGGCAACAACATCACTTCGAATTTCTCGCAGGGGTTCGCGATGTGAAATAAGAATGAGGTTCTATGAAACCAATATAATTGCGTATTATGACACTCACTAATCATTCGTAGATATGTCAGGTACCTGAGTGCTTACGGGACCTATGTACACTTTTTACCATTCTCCTAATACGACAGAAATAATCCGTTCTTACGTTTCTGATTGGTTGAGACCTATTAGTAAATAAAATAAGAAATCTTCATCCTTTCCTACATTCCAAACACACTTTCTCTGATAGTAAGTCTGACCTCCTATAGGTGATAAGTTTGAATTTTCTTTTCGTAGTCCCTCATAGGATTATTATTATTTTTTTTTTTTTGATTAATGTGGGTGGGATCATCTCATATTTTTTTCAAGTCGATATTTCAAACAGGGACTTCGGGAATTAAATGTAAGTGCAGGAGAGTCGGCCGCGTCAATGTGTTCCTTATGGGAATCCGTGAGAGGGAAGGACCACAAGCATGAGTCATCGCCTCCCAGGCAAAGGAGTTGGATGGTCTTAGTAGCATAGGTCCCGGTCGGACCCAAAGGGAACTGGATGAACCCGTCTGAGTTTATGAACTGAAGTTTTATAACCCAATTCATGCGGTTGAAAGAAACCTTCTATGTACGAGTACCTACGCTGCGTACTTTATTGGGACGGAGAATCGGGCGTTTAAAGGACTACTTGAAAGCTTGTAAGGTTGAAGGGTGTGTTCTAACCCTCCACTTTAACCGCTGTATAAAGTGATATTAGCCAAGCCCCTTTCGCTGTGAGGGTGGAGGGAGAAAAAGGAGTTAAACTCACTCCTTCCCTCTTGAAGCAATTATTGACTCCGGAAGTTGTAGGGAAGGGAAACTCTGATGGAATTTATCCTAACGGTCTGTGTCGTTGGGAAACTCATCGAAGTCACTTCATGGAATGAGAGCTGTCTCTACAGTCGGGTCAATACAGCAGACAACCCGGCTGTCTGTCTCAATGAATTGCAACATGATGGGGAGACTTATTTGTTAGAAGTTAACTTATCCATGGAATTCGAAATTACTTTGGACCTTCAGATTTTTATTTTATTTCGAATAGTTCCGGAATCATGCCTGTGACAACAAACTTGAAGCGTTTACAGTGAGAATGACCCTAGTGTCTCACTGGGGATACTAGGTCCAAGGCAGTGGGTATTAGAAAGAAGTATGTTCCAGGAAGGTCCCGTAGTTACCTCAAGCAATGTTTTTCAAAGAAAAAACATTCGGATGGGTTCACGCTGATCGTACTTTTTATTTTAATCGGAGATGTTCAAAACCTTTCTTGAAATAACCTCGAAACCTTTCTAAAACATCTTATAATAATTCGTGAACAGTTCGCGACCTTTCATGGAAAGCTCGGGTTCGAGTTCAAGAAGAAGAGTTCGAATTCGAGTTCGAATATTTTCAACTACAGTTACTTTCAATACAGTTCAACTTCGAGTTCGGATCGAAAGTTTGTGAGTTCGAGAGTTAGAATGCACCAATAATCAGAGGCCAACTAAAGCCACCACGGCTAAAAATTTCACTTGAACAATCAGTGTGGGCCCGATTCGAATAAAATTGATCTCAGAGAAAAAACATCCAGAATAGACAGGATAAAAATGAACCGGAATTAATGAAAAA
>JAEMON010000005.1:1362512-1374092 GCA_030264115.1 Lygus lineolaris
TGATTGTGAACCTCGCGGTAGGTGGGTATTTTATATCAATAGCATCTTTGTAGATGGGCGATCTGAAGAGAAAATAATAAACCGTTGTGTAATAGTTTGCAGCGTTTTCTAAATCCTTAGGAATCCCGTCAAAATCTGATTCAAATTTCGGAATGCAATGATCCACAGACCAACAAGAACGGATCCAAATTTGTTTTGAACTTGCGTTTTAAAGTCAAACTAGGGTAAGTAGAGCATGCACTTGCAACCTGGTGAGACCAAGGTCGAGTACGAAGTTAGTGCATTGCAAAACTGCACTAGGGTCAAAGCTGCAGTTGGAACGTTGTCTATCACCATTGGGCCTTTACCAAGACTCCCATAATGAATTCCGGTCTTGCAAACGTATTTCTGACCGCCGGCCTGAAGGCATGAATTAGAAAAACGTAAATGATCTGATCACGAGAAATTGGTAGGGAATAATCTCTTTATGTACCTACTTATCCCAATCCTCGATAATTCTCATACTTCATCATCTCGGGTTTAAACTGCGACGATCTGCTCGAAGATTCATCCACACCCCGCACAATAATAATTATATGAATCCATTCATCTCATGTTGTGTATAAAATGAGTCTATCAGTCCTTAGTTAGTAGATGAAATGCCCACAGCCATGGAAGAGATGAAAAACCCTATTCGGAGCTCAGGATTTGAATTCGCACTTGAGAGGTCAGGGGATCTCCCTTTGTAAATGAAGAACTCCGTTTCGATGATCAAAACAAAAGGTCGTTCCCATTTGGGCAACAAAGATTACCTACCTCTACTCTTTTCATCCTATTCAATCCAAAACACTTTGCGGGTGCCGCTCATTTTCCGGGATATACCCAAATCCATTATCCAGCATTTGACGCTTTTCGTCCGAACTTGTTGTTCTCATCGAAGATGGAGTGTTCATGAAAAAAGGTTCAAAGGAAACCTTCCCACCTTCCGCTACGTTTAATCACGAAACCTTTGATCCAATGTTGGGCCAGGAATTGGGAGTGAACGAAAAAGTTGGAAGTGTTCAAAGGAGACGAAATGGACACACTATTGTACAGGTTCCATGCGACTTTCTCTTCGCGTTCGGCCTGCCAACAGGAAGGTTATATTATATATCTGTGTACAGGGTGTATCAAGCACGATGTCAAAACTCGAGGAATCGATTCTACAGCACATTTGCGACAAAAAGTCCTCTTACAAGAGTGAAGCCTTTGTTTTCTCCAGTTTTGGCGAATTTTCGAAGAAATAGAAGCTATTGAGATAGCATAAAAATTTCTGTAATGCACATTTTTGATTTTTTTTTTTAAATGGAAATCCGTTTCAGACCATTCTAAAACGATTCCTGAAATTTAACACTTTATTATACGTATATGAACGTATGTATGTGTATATGTGACGATACCTATCTGACCGAGGACTTGAGCTAAAAATCCGAAAAAATTTCAAAGTGTCAATAATATCAAAATAAATAATGATTTCGATGGCCAAAATTTTCGAAATGCTTCAAGGGGTCAAATTATGGAAATTCAGAGTCGAAATCGCTGAGAACGTGTTTTTTGAGGTTTTTGGTGTGAATTACCATCCTAAACATAGGAACATACGTATAGTATATTCGGAATCAGCGAGAAATTTCCTATAAGAATCACCCACCAAATTGGTTAAAATAAATTATTCTTCGAAAACTCGCTCATCAACTCATGCTGAATGAATGGAACTTTTTCTCTTAAAGATACAGAAGATACTGATCAATAGCTCAACTCGCAGAAAACATTTTGGTCTCGATGGAACGCTTGCTGGATTCCTTGACGTCTCGTTTCGCGTGAAAATTTGTGAAATTGAACGAGTTTTTTCTAGCTGCAGCAGGTAACGAATGTGCTCACTCAATCAACGTCAATAAGGAAAGCCGAGTTAACGATGAAGGATCATGATGGGGTGTACGACATCTACCAAGTATAGAGCTTGAAACCTGGCCGGGAGGCAGGGTAGCCTCTCATAGAACCTCATGGAAATCGGTGCAGCCGTTCAAACCACATAGATCGCAGCCTTACTTAGCGTAATAAATAAATTATAATGTTATATAATATTATCATACGCAACGCAGAGGAATGCCGACACATCCACTTACCAACAACATTTAGTAGAACTCGGTCATGTGGGCCTCGGCGGGGGGCTAGCCCCCCTACACCTCCAGTTCTAGATATTTAGCAATACTTGCTGAAGCAGTTATTTTAGAAAATTTTCGGAAAAAATGAAGCTACAGCAATGGCTTCAAAATTTAAGTAATGAAGTTTATAGAAAATTTTCTCCATGAAAATCCGTTTCAGACCGTTCTGAAACGATTTCTGAAATTTAACACTTTTCCATTTATGTATTCAAGCGCATACATCATAATAATATCAGACGAAATATCAATAATAATCAATTTTGAAAATTTAGAGTCAAAATCGCTTTAAAAAAAACGCGTTTTTTTTTCAGGTTTTGGGTGTAAATTACGATCTTAACCATAGATATTGTATAATTGGAATCAGCGTGAAATTTCCTATAAGAATCACCCGCCAAATCGGTTGATATTATCCTATGGAAATTCGCTTATCAACCCATGCTCCATGAATGGAACGTTATATGACGAAGTCAGTCTCTCAACAGTTTTGTGGATAGCGCGCTTCATTGATAAATTGTCAAGGTATCACGTTGCCAAACCGAAGAAAACTCAAAAAAATGTATACCATTTTGTTGTACCTACTTTCTCACCAGTAGTTCTCAGAAGGATGGTAGAGGAAGCGGGAATTGGAAGCATGAGTTTTGGTGTGATGTGAGTTAAATTTAGAGCTTTTGAACGAATGGTGAACGATTTATGTGGGGTGGGAAATGACGAAGTTATTGGGCTCTAATAACGATATTGGTTATACATGAAAAGCATGAGAATTTTTTCCGCTAATTTCGGTTCACGATAGATTTTTGTAATGCCGTATCAAAAACTCAGTAACAGTTCCCGTTGACTGTCAAGCACAATAAGCAGGTAATTATTGTGTTCACGTTTTACAAGTCAATTTGTGAAGAATGAGAAACGAGAATAACAGACGGTCGGGTGAAATCGTTTTTACTCGGTTGTTTGATGCTATTACCTACGATGTATTCTGAACAAATCATTTTTCCGAAGTGCGTATCTGTGTTAGTGAACGCCCGAAATGTGAGGTTTGCTAGTCGTACCTACCTATCCACTAGCTATCGTGAACTAAATGATTCAAATGTCAGTGAGTAACATAGCAATTGAGTCATCATGATGCACATACTCGAGAGGAAAATGAAGAGTACCTATAGTATTGAATTTCTGTAGGTATAAATATTGTTCAATGATGAAATCACCTTCCGCTTACCACCTGGCCGTACTGATACTACTTATGAACCGGCATTTCAAAAGAGCCACTTAGCTGTGAGCTGCTAGTAGCACGGCTCAACAGAACAGTTTCCATTTTGAGAATTGCGATCCGGCTCTTAGTCATCCCTTTCACGGGATTTTCAATGGGCAGGCAAAAAATGTTCCCCATCACGATATTGCTCGCGCTCCGCTTTAGTTTTATAGGAATGTACAGTTCAACCCACGGACCCTGATCTGGCCCTAATTGAACATTTTACCACTTTGGATCAGCAGGAAGCACAGTACCTACATGGTGGTAACCAGTTTCCCCAACCACTTCAGTATCCGCATTTCCTTTTTTTTATGCAGCCTGAGGACTTCCAACGCATAGGTATCTATACCTGATGATAATGATAATAATTGTTTTTACGATTCAAAAATTAAGAAAGTACTTAAGTGTTTACGAAACTTTTAGAGGTATTCATTCCAGGGATAATAATGGGGTGTGCGCATAGTTTTTTTCCTTTTCCAAATGATAGAGAACACAAATCAAATTAGCAATAATGATTACGTAACCCCCCCCCCAGCCTTGGGCGGGACCCTCGGTGACCAAATAATTTTCAAGCGCCTCTTTCCAGCTCTTTTATGGCTCAACTAGACGGAATTTTTAGTTGGAAAGTGGCTCACAGGGGTTTTTGAGAACTCTGAACACGAATTTGAAGTCAAAACGCTGCAAACTATAAACTATTACACAACTGTTTATTATTTTTCTCCTCAGATCGCCCATCTACAGGGATCCTATTGACAGATAAATACCCACCTACCGCGAGGTTCACAATCATCTCTTGGCGACAATGAGTAGTTACCTTCTTGTAATTATTATTATCGGAGAGTTTTATCATTCATTTCCAATGAAATTCAGTAACTAAGGAAGCTTCTGAAAGTAAACAACAAACTTGGTTCGGTGGAATCGAAAGAAAGTTGCATTTGAACAACTGATGTTGGAACGGAGATTTGGCCTCCTCGGAAAGAATTGCGATTCACACTCGTGTTTCTGCTCTTTGTTTCGTTCAGCCCAGTCCCCACAGGGAGCGAACGGTTGGTCCTAAAACGCTCCGCAAGGTCTCATTCGACGATAACAAATTGTGTTCTTTTTCAAATCGATGGAAAAAATATACCTTCCTATCTGAAATTTTCTAGCTAGGTCGTTTTGAAAATGTCATCCCCTATTTTCTATCCCTTAGAGAAGACTGACGGTAACGGCAAGCTTCGCGGCACAACTAGACCCCAAATGGGGCCGGTATACCAAATTTCATTATTTTGGACCATGGTAACTAAGGAAAGTGCCGCGTACGGCGGACTGACGGATTTTTTTTTTCGATTTCTGGATTCTACGTATCTTGAAACGTAAAACCTCAAATTTTGAGGGGGTTAAACATTTTTTTTCTTGCTCGATTGCAGTGGTTCATTACTGAAAATAATAAACCAAAATGAGAATTTCAAATCTATGCGCATACCAAATTACCTATGCGTAGGCAAGGTTGAGATACGGTTTCTGACAATATTTTTCACCGTAATATATCATGATGAAAACGTCTTTGAACAATAATTTGGTCAATTATTTAGGACGTACCACGATCTTGGTCACACATACGCCATCAGTCCATCATTCTTTCTGGTCTGAAGTGGATATCTTATCTTACTCTTGGCAAATTGCAATCAAAATTGATCCGATCGTTCGATCGGGTCAATCAACATAAGTCTATTGTTACAGTTTCTCTATTATTAGCCTCCAATTAAACTGGAAAAAGTAACGAAGATGATTGGAATACGTTGTTATTGTTAGGAAGTTGATCTTCGTCGAAGGGAAAGAGTTCAGTACTTACTTCTATCTTTCTCCAGTATCATAAATTAGTATTCTTTGAAAACACAGCAAGATTACTTACGCAGGTAGTTCTGTTCTTTGATAATCATAGTAGCATAGTAGATGATTTTCAACAACTTAAAAAAAGGACATAAATTGAGGGGAAAATATAAATGAAGAAAGCAATAAAAGCTGATGCTCCCTCTCTCCCACCAATCGCCGCTCCTACATTCAAACTTCCTTTACACTACATTTTATGGGAAGAATCCGAGGCACGCCGAAGAGATATAACCCTCGCCAAATACGGGCACCAAACCGTTATTTATCCATCGCTACATACCTGTCAAATTGGTTCATGTGGGTTAGGCCGGGGACTCATTGTATTGGAAAGGGGTTAACCGCGAGAAAAACAGTCCCATCGATAAATCGGTGGCGGGGATTTTCAGGCCAATGAAAGGTCCTAGGAGAGAGGGAGGTTTGAGAAATCTCCATTCGGATTCACTTCTCATCCCCCAACCCGTTAGGCGATATTAAATCGTATGTTATCCGGATATTACTCCCGAGTTTCCATCTGACCCTGGCTATGAGCGGAAGTAGATTGTACTACTATAGTGGATATTGTTCTCAACCTGCGTAGGTGCTGGACTTTTTCAAAGTTACAACGAGTGTCTGCAGCACCTAATTGGAAGTGAATCCACAAGTAGGTAGTTATAGGTCATCTTGAATAAAATAAACCTATGGAATCGATCAAGAAAAAATTATTCAAGCCAAAAACATTTCTTGGTCGTGGAATTTGAAAGTCGAATAAAAAATTAATCTGTCCGCACAGTGCCAATTGGGCAAAAACTAAGCTCCGCTCCAAATTTACAAAAAAATAGCTAATTAGCAATTCCAGGTACAGAGACACGGGGTATATACAGGAGCAGCACAAAATTTTCTTTACATTTGGAGCAGAGCTCAATTTTTTGCCGGACTATGCCATTTGGCCCCACTGTGTGCCGTCCGCAGCACTTGCTTATCACCTTGGACCAAAGTCAATGCAATTTCCAAATTATATCTAATGCCCACTTCGGGCCAAGTTGGTCCTGGAAGCTATGCGTTGCTGTTCTACAAGGTCTAATATGGCTCTGCACATCATAAAGCTCAATTTTCGAATAGCCCGGTCTGTGAGATTATCCCTTCAATCACCCGACTCAATTTATAGCTGACGTGTTTTCGTTTTTCTCCATTGCTGCGAGGGATGGAAAATAGGGGTAGAAATTTTCCAATAGCCCCAAAGGGGTTTAAAAAAATTAAAAGAATTACGACCAACCCGTTCGCATGCGAAGTGTTCTACAGAAAACGAACAAAGTTGAGAAGACAAAAAATAATTACCCCCAAGACCAGCTAAGGCAAAACTTGAGCTCCTAGAAAAGCTTCCGAACGTTGATTTTCCAGATCAGCAGAGTACAAAATTCAGATCCCGGATCAGCTTAGTCAAAAAAAGAGCCGTTTTCGTTTATTATATTCAATATCTACCTTTGGAATAGCTTGCATACAAATTTGATGTTTTACGTACCTATCAAGTATTAGAATCCGAAAATCGAATTTTAAAAAATCCTATCAAGTATTAGAATTTGAAAATCGAATTTAAAAAAAAATCTGACCGTCACTTTGCTTAGTCACCATGGACCGAAATTAATAAAATTTGGCATAAAGAGGGGACTAGTTGTGCCCTGAAGGTTGCCAACCCTTTTTTATTGGAAATTAAAAATAAATAAATAAAAATAACAACTGGGGACTCCCTGGTTGAACCGAGTGATACCACGGAAGTTATAGATTCTTCTAGCAAGAAAGACGCAATTATTATGGTATGTTCATGTTCGTAGTTGGAGAGTACAGGTTCTTAGAACACCATCGGTGTTCTTAGAAAGACAGGTCCTTCTGTTTTCGGCTGTACGAGCCACAATCGAGGTGCCACGGAGAATGCGCCCTTCGTGGAGTTTGATGGCTCACAACGATGAATAACTCATGTAAACTAAACAGCTTTGGCTCTCCCACAGCTCCCTCTCTTCAAGTCACGAACAAGATCTCCATTAATCATAAGGTCGGTTTCTAATCAGCAGCGCGCCACCGACCACGCGTTGCAGGGAACTGTTGACGCAGACGTAGACGGTTCGGTGATCTATTATGCCTCGCTCAGGTGATCATTCCTGAGCTGCACCTGTGATAAGATCTCTCGTGAATCGACTCCTGTCTCGACTCTCGTTTTATCATGCTTCCCCACTCACGGTTTCACATAAATTATGGGTTTTCTTGGTTGGACGCTTCATCGTCAGAGCTGTTCAGCAACGAATACGGTTTATTACTGGTTGTTCCTATTCCTGGAAAAGTACGCTGTTTTGTTTCCTTACTACTGAATGTAGGGGCGATGTATTCATGCAAGAAAAGAAGAAATAGTGTCCTCCAAAATGAAAATTTCCACTTGTGTTTCGAGTTTCAGAGCTTTCTGAACAATTTCGGTTCCGCGTCTGTCTAAGTGTTTATCTGTGGTCAATATCTTGGCTAACTATATGAAGTTATGGTTAGATTTTGAAGAAATTTCCAGGGAGTGTGTGATTTTTTAATGCAAATTTTTGAATTGTTTTTTCTTTGTGGAAATCCGTTCCGGACCAATCTAAAACGATTCCAGGAATTTAATACTTATATTAATTTATTACGAACGTAATAATTCTTAGCACGACCCCCATCAATTTTTTTGTCCCGTCCGTAACGATAGTTCTCAGCCTTGTTGATGATTGCCAGTTTAGACGAACGTCAACACAATCGGGAATTACGTTCGTAAACTCCTGGGAGATAGATCCCAGGGGGGTCCAGGGGGGCTTGCCCCCTTGGCGAGGCCTGAAAAGGTATATATATATATACGTATATATTTATAATGTGTCACTCCAGACGATATCTGACCGAGGAACCGAGCTAAAAATCCAAAAAATTTCAAAATGACAATACAATCAAAAGAATGGATTAGTTCATCAGCCAGAATTTCCGGAGTACTCCAAGGGTTCAAATTTTGAAAATTTAGAGTCAAAAAACGCCAAAAACGCGTTTTTCAAGGTTTTTTGTGTAAACTACCATCTTAAACATAGAAAAATATAGTATATTAGGAATCAGCGTGAAATTTCCTAAAGAATCACCCTTCAAATCGGTTGAAATGATTGTTTCAAAATTCGCTCATCAACTCATCCTGCATCAATGGGACTTTTGGTTTATTATTTTCAAAAATAAAAATTTGGAATGGAGCGCGAAGAAAATTGTTTAGACCTCCTCGAAATTTGATGCATAGCATTTCAAGAAACGTACCTAGCATCCAAAAATCGACGAATTAAAAAAAATCCGTCCGAGTGATGCACGGTGTCCGTGGAACTTTGCTCAGATACCACAAACCAAAATTAACTAAATTTGGTATGCTGGCCCCATTAGAGGTCTACTTGTACCCCGAAGCTTACCGTCTGTGTTTACTGAGGGATGGACAATCGGAGATGATATTTTCCAAACCCCCTAGGTACCTTGAAATCTTCCAATAGGAAGGTATATTTTTCCCATAGATTTAGAATTGAACACAATTTCATTGTCAAACGATACCTTGCGGAGCATCATAGGATCAACAGTTCACTCCCTGTAAGGACTTGAGCGTTGAACGGAAAAAGAGCACAATCACGAGTGTGAATTGCAAACCTCCCGATTGGGCCAAATTCCCTTTAAAAATCAACACCGGTCAACATTTGATGAATTGTTTTTAGTTTTAATCGAATCCAGTTCCTCGTTTACAATTTTAAGCTTTCTTACTTACCTAGGTACTGAACTTCGTTAAGAAGGACCTACCTACAACTCTCGGATGGTAATAATTACACTCATTTTGCACGAAAAATAATTATTGAGAACCTCCTGTTTATTTCCGATCCATCCATGAAATTGAAGATTAGGAAAGTGTCTTATCCTCCGGTGGTTTCAACCGTAAGTGTTGCCATTAGAAGTGGCGAGAATTCAGCCCGGATTTCCTGGTAGGTACTCAAAGCACGTCGTTAGGACGTGTTCAACATCCTCCAGTACGCCACATTGGTCTCATCCAATGTGTAGGATACACACTGTGTTGACATCTCTGAAATGTTACGTAGTTATGTATACAGTTATGTTGTTCGGTTTATTGACTTATGTCCCGTCCTCACTCGAATCCTTTTATACTTATACCCACTCAATGAGAAATAAAATATCAAATAGCCATGTAGCTCGTATTATCAGAAACCTAATGTAACTAGTTGTTATATTAAATGAAGCGTGAATTAAAAAATGATCTGCTTGAAAGACCATAGTTTCAACGAAAATCTGAGGGTTTCACTTCATGGTGGAGAGCTTCTATGTCGATTAAAATCCTCCCAAATTGCTCCTGCCAACTGTGTAGGTTCCATGGATCGTTTGCAACATACTTCGACATCACTTAAAAGTATAGGTATGTGATTTAACCTTTTCAATTCTCGTTTTCAGATATCCATTAATTTTGCCTCCTTATCAGCCATATTTTTTTCTGCTTCGGATCGACGTGTCCCGGCATCAAACACTGAACTAAATTATCAATTCAATTCAATTATCAATTATCTGATGTAGGATGAAGTTGTAGGAGCAGAATTAGTTTGGGAATTTTTCAGTAGTTGACAAGCACTGAACGAATCTGTCAATATGACTGACTATATAATATTCCGGTACCGCCAAAGTAATAAAATAAATGTATCATTGCGTAGCAAATTGCACTCAATTGAGGGTTCATGATGGGGAATTCATCAGTTGACCTTATATCTACTGATCGAACTGTCCGTTTGGGGATTGTACATTCTTATTATCCGATGGTACATCTTAAAACGATTTTTCCCAGTTTATAGATCAACTGGTGCAGTAAACGTTTTTAGCGTCGAAGTTTTATGATCAAGGAAACCGAAAGAGTCAGGTTATTTCCTTCATCGAGTATCATAATTTTTAAGGTAAAAAAAATAATTATTACTAATCTAATCCATGAATCACATTCAAACAGATTGAATACTTAGACAAATCTAGCCATTCGATGAGCTCACTATTCGAGAAAAATAAGGCGATAGTGATGGCATTTTCCTGAAAATTTTAAACTAAAGTACTTTTTTCAATGCTCTGACAAATGGCACACCCGCAACGGTTGTGCAACATTTCAGAAAATACCTCTCAAGTTCAATTTCCACCCTTTCGCAGTTTATAATTGAATTACCCGATACTGTCTCTCTAAATTTAAGCAATTCAAATTACAATTTAAATTACTATTACATTTAAATTTAATTATCCATGAACATGTGTACAATGAAGGGATAATATCTTATTTCCCAGGGCATAGTACGGAGATAGAACTGAAATGCTGCTTTAATAATTGGAGCAATAATTGGCGTTATTGGTATGGCGGAATAATAATTTATGGACACAAAGGGTTGAGTACGAGTCCATACAAGGGGAGCCTTCATTCGTTACAACATTAAAATGAATGTCCACCAACTCATTTACCTAATTGAAACAGGATACTGTAAGCTGCGGCTTGGGGTGAATGAGGTCGTGCCCTTGAAGAGGGTTGACCTAGATGGAGGCTTGAATTAAGTGTCCTAGGGACAATGGTCCCTGATACCTGCCTGGATGAGGCCTACTCGACTGTAGGGGTAGCGTGTCCTAAAAGAAACAGGTAAGTCTGAAGATAGCTCACCTTGTTAGTGCTGGTCGAGGGATCAGGGTAGTGAATGAAAACACACACAAACAATCAATACTTCTATTAAGTCTTCAATAACATGAAAATAGCTCACACAAATTCCGTGTCTTGGAACGCTCAATACTCAACAACTTATAGACCTGACGGGTCGATCTTAGTGTACTAATAGTACGTAAATTCCTAGGTTCATAGGAATAGGAAATTCGATGGTGCACGTAGCACGTCCACTGTGTCTGAAGGACACTCCTATCAACTCTCGCCTGGGGCGAGACTGAGATTGAAGGATGAAGTGAACGAAGACCTGAAGGGCACTTCGGGAAAGGTTATCTCAAAGCGTACGCTGGAAACAGTGCACGATAAAGGTGTGACAGAAGGTCACACACAAGAAGATCCTATTCGCCGGTGGCGTCTCAAGGGAAGTTCTCTACAATACCGGGCGTGTCTACTACACGTGTTCACTTGAAATAAAGGATCGAGATCCAAAGGTAAACAACTTAAAAGTGCCTGAAGGGCGTGACTCTACACAGCCTGCATTGGGAGTTTGACCTAGTCATTGGCCAATGATAGAATCTTGATGTAACTCACGTGTC
>JAEMON010000005.1:1418583-1429219 GCA_030264115.1 Lygus lineolaris
ATTCACTCATTCGGGGGTGGTTTTGGGTAAACCTTATTTTCGGCCCACATACCTACCGCTAGTGGAGCTCCTCGCTCAACTCATTTCGCGGGGAAGAATTTTACCAATCATTGTTTTTAAATGAGCCACCCAAAAATTTCAGTCCACTTTTTATATATCGACTAATGTCGGCACATGGAGTAATAGAAAAAAATAACTAAACACCAGCTCGGATTCAAACCCAAGCATTCTTTCAGTGGAACAAGTACATAGAATATTACTGATGTTTATCAATAGTCGAGAGTTGACGGAAGCTTCTCAAAGAGCTGAACACAAAACTAAAACCCATGTGATCAGCTGATCTTTGAACGGAAATTTGGGCTACCCAGAAAGATTTGCAATTCACACACGTGTTTCTGATGGGTTTAAAAAAAATTAATTTTAATTAAATTTAATTTGTCTTTTTTCCCCCCGTTCAACTCTCAAGTCTTTCATTAGCGATCGGTTGCTCAGACAGTTCTCGCCGACACTAAAAATTGTGATCTATTTGAAATCAATGGGAAAAATATTGTATCTCCCTATTTGAAGTTTTCCAGCTAGGGCGTTTTGAAAATTGCTTCGGGGCACAACTAGTGGCCCTCATGTGGCCGGTATACCAAATTACATTAATCTTGGTTCGTGGTATCTAAGAAAAGTGCCAATGACTGGGGATGGACGGATATTTTTAAATTCGATTTTTGGATTCAACTTTAATATCTTCAAATATCTCTCAAATCTCTCGAAGAACACAAATTGAAATCGACTGTAAAATTCTATCGAATCGTTCTGACAATGACATAGAAGGATGTCGTTTGAATACTGGCAGGTAATCAGCGAATAATATCAGCCATCTTGAAACCGGAGTGGAGAAAGGAACGAACGAAGGATATGAAAGAAGGCCTTGCAGCTCCTCAGACGATGCAACAAGCTCTTCGCTCCAGAGAGTCTTTAAAGGCCTAACGTCTTGATGGCCCAAATGAAGACGGAAAGGTAATGAATGAGCCGCCGTTTAATTAGCGAGGCATTCATGTTTCAGTGCCTTCTGTTCTTAGGCTTCTGATCTGCCGTTCCACTCGTTGTGGTCATATCTAACTGAGCGTAAATATGCGCTCAAAACACCAGAGGCGAGGAGGTGGACCCTTTCACATTCAAACTAAATAGCCTTTCAAAATGTGAAGTGGGCGTAAAACTCGATGGATTTGAATTATTAATTACCCGAACATCACAGGCGTTCCAAAGAATAATTTATATTTTTGAAAATTATCTACCGCAGGGCAATCTTTCATTTTTTGAAAATCAATTAGCCAGATTGAAAAACATACAAGGGCGAAAGGAGATTGAGAGGAAGTTTAGAGTCCACTGTCAATCACACCTCATCCCCTTTCGACTTCACCACTTTTCCGAGAGGTTAATAGGTGGATATAATATTTTTACGTCCGCACGGTTTAATCCAATAGGCAATTCTCAAGTACCAATATATCGAGATTACCTATTTCTCACAATTAATCCAACATGATGGATGAATGTGTGGCTGTTTGTGGTCTGTCCTTCCCGGTATCACTCAATAATTATCAGATGTTCTATTATTTTTCAACATTACGTGGTGAAGTTTAATGCAGAAGGAACTCCTAGTATCAGTGCTAGTTCCATCGAGATAAGAGTAGGGTAGAGTGAGCATAGAGGGCAGAATTCAGGATTCATGCAGGATTCAGCAACCCATATGCCTTCCAAAGAGACAATCAGCAAGAGCTATTCATGCTAAAGTTAAATTGCGTGAGCAACGGCTGGGTAGACTTCCAAGAGCATAGCGTCCATTGGAGGTTTTTGTAGAGCTGCACCGTACATTTCTGTTAGAAGAATTTAATTACTGATAATAATTATAGAATAATCCTTAAATGTCTATTTTCAAGAATGATGTGTTATTTATTTTAGTTTCCCACATGCAAGGTTGTAATTCAATTACAGTAGGTATGCGTTTAATTGATTGTGCATAGTTGATAAACCGAAATGATTAGTTTCTAGATATATGGATATAGTAGGTGCTCGTGTAAATTTAATATATTATTAATTGAAGATATATTTAGCTCTACGGTTTGGTTATTCAAATTGAATGTGATTGAAATGAAGGGTGTGATTTACCCATAGTATGATTATATTTATGATGGATGTTTGCTAAAGTTGGTGAATTATCGTGGACAATAACTCTTCGATTGATTTTTCCATTCAATCGTCCATCGTGTGTGTACACCACCAACTCAGCTCACACAAATGTCGAGAGCAGCAGGAACTAGAATAGAAAAGAACCTCCTTCAGGTAAATCACATTCTTGAAATACTGCCGAGCATGAGAAAGCATGGAATTCCATATCGAAATATTGATCTCTCGCATCATAGCATCAATGATCCTGGCTTCATTTCAATGACCTACGCCATCATCCGGTTCTAAAGACGCTCTGGAGCGAATGAGTCTGTTGCATCAACTGACTTGCTGATAGCTGCCTAGTTCCACATCCTTTGTCTCCTTTTTCCGCACCGTGGCGGCAATGGCAGAGATCTTTAATCCCTGAAGATTGATGACTCGACGATTCATTCCGTAAGAAAGCGGCTTTTAGCGTTGAGTCCTTCAACTCCCTTGACTTGTCGAGCTTTGTAGATGCGTTTTATTTCTTTCCATTTCCCCTTTTCTCCTAACATCGTATTACTATGTATACTAGAGTTTCTACAAGGTGTGCATTCCAGCTTTGATCACTTGAACATCTTATACTTCTGGATCTTCGCTGGAATGAGTGATGAATGATGATTCACGTGTAAAGAGACCAGAAAACCTGGTTTTCTTGTATCTTCATTCACGTTACACATCACTCATTACCAGCGCTTTATCCAACGCTCATTATAAAACACAAAATGCAAGCAAATGAATTTGAGATAAATACGAATTAGAACAATCATTATTATGAATGAAACAATGATGACAAGATACGAATATTATTTGTAATTATTGTTACGCTATTAGTTTGTTATTAAAGCTTTCTATAGTTAAAGCATGTATTCGAAAGCTCTTTTATATTTTCTCCGTCGTTGGGTTCGTACGTTTATGTACCTACCTAAATAAATCTGCAAACAACACGCTTAATCCACTGGTAGGTAAGTACCGACGTTATAAATAAATACTATAATGCCCCAATACGTTCCCCAGTTACCGTATTGGGATCATCAGGTAAGCGTGTTATTGAATAAGACGTGGTGGCCTGGTAGAACATATATAAATGCATAAAAATGGTCATTCATAATGATAAACTATAAGTCTAAATTAAAAACACTTGAATAAGGATGATTGAAATACTGTACCATGTGAAATCGGCACATAGCTTCCTCGCGCTCAAGAGCATTTGAACGAAATGGATGGAAACTGTGGATATTTGGGCGGTAACAACGAAATTTAATGAATTGCACGTTATCTGATAAAATTCAAATGGGATATCAGGGGGTACCTAAGTACCCGAAAACTTGAAAAATCAGATGAAAATTCCGGAAGATTTGGTTGTAACAAGGAAATGCGGACTGGCAGACCAACTGTAGACAGACACGGAACCAAATTTGTTCAGGAAGCTCTGAAACGTAAAGTGCGGGTGGAAATTTCAATTCAAAACGACATGCTCGATTTTACATCTGTTCAAAATGGGTAGCTACCTACCTATGCACTCTGATTAGCAAATGCAGTAAGCAGGGAGGTGTGGGGGGATACTGCTATGTTATATAGTAAAGTAGGTATATTATTGTGCCTTGGGCGATAGTGCCGCCCGGGCCCACCCACCATGGTGTAGTCCCAGAACCAAAACGTGAAGCTCCCCTCAGGGGGGTATTCAGCACGCATCGGCTAATAATAATACCTAATCGATATTATTAATTTTGGTACATGGTAGGTAACTAATTACGGTAGGTACCATGTGTGACAAATGTATATTTATTTTAAATTCCATTTTCGGATTCTACGTAGGTACCCTTGGAACATGAAACTGTCAATTCTGATATGTTTATACCTCCTGTTTAAGTAGGTGATTAACAATTTAAAACAGCTAAAGTTATTTCTAAAGAAAGTCATAAACCAAAATATTTATGAACGAAAGACTCTTATTACCACTCCAAGCAGGAAAAGAAGAATTCTCGGGACGCCAGAGGGATCAAAAATATAAGAACTCCTATACACCCACGCGATCTAGGCAAGAGCTAACAATGAAAAAAGACTGAATATTTACATACCCAAAAGCGTAAACTTCTCTTGAACTTCATGAAGGCTATTTTGAATTCAGTTTGGATACTAATTGCTGCCATAACTTCAATCCACCGTTGAAAATTGGAACAGGGAGGGTGTCGGGGGGTCGTTTTCATGTGCCAAGTCGGAGGGCCATTCCCCTTGGCTGCACGCCGCAAAGATCCGACATGATATAAATCGGCACCGAATGGGACCGCAGGCTTGTAGCTTGAGCAAGAGGTTGTTCTTGAGCCTGGTTCTGATAGTCTGTACATCAGGGTGAAACTGGTTACATTACATACAACAACAAGCTGTCATATTAGCTTATTGCTTCTGAGTCTACCGAAGGTAGCGGAAGCTTTGCACTTCAAAAATCGAAAAAATGTGATTCTTCCAAAATTGAATTTTCCACTCTCATTTTACGTTTCTGAGCTTCCTGAACAAATTTGTTTCCGCGTCTGTCTGTCTGTCTGTCCACATTTCTTTGTTACAGCCACATTTTCCAGAGTTTTTATCCGATTTTGTTCACATGCCCAGGGATTATGATGGTAGGACCCCTTGAGGGCCCTTATGATGATGAACTTGTTTCATCATCAACGGTAAGCTATACGTATGCGCTAACGGATCGTTCACGATTATTGTAAGGGTCCGCCCCTTACCATAAATAATTAGTATAATAATTTATTTAAAGAACTGAGTTCACGAAACAATCTTATATTCACGATTTCAACATCATAATCAAAATAATTAATTATACCTTGTTTGTTATGTTAATGGTTACCACGGTATCCTGGATGATAACGTAGACAGTTAAGGGCCTATTAATAATCTTAATAAGTTAATAGTCTTCCTAGTGATGTAGGTAACTGAAATGCCTTACAATTATGTTGACGTTTTATCAACTGACAAACATCAACACGATTAAGAGTTTTGAACTCACACAATTTTTTTTTAAATTTCAAATTTGTGTTGTCATTCTGTCTGAATTGACAAACATCAACAAGATCTGGAGTTTTGAACTTACACGATTTTCGATTTCCAATTTTCCTTGAACTTGGCAAAGTATTTCCGGTTGGTCTCTTTTCTTCGAGTTACCTTTTTTAATTCTGAGCAATTTAATAGGTAACTGATTACAAATCAATAGTTGGATGATGAAATGAGAATATGACTTTGGGGTTTTTAAATAGCACACCACGTTCAAATTTCTTTAAAATTCAGCATAGGTATTATCATAATGTGAAATAGCGAAGTACCTATATAAATATTTCTAGGAATGTTCTTCATATACGCCAACATTATTTTAAGCAGTACAAACATCAACAAAATGATACCACCATGAATTACAAGGTACATGTTCATCAGACACATAATAATTATTTAAAGTAGTACGAAAAATTACATAGAAGGTGTACAATGTATTATGATTAGGAAACAAACTAGACTAGTACAAGTTAGTCAGTGTACAATGTATGTATGTATGTATGTGAGAGTGTGGTAGGTATTATACAGACAATTACTATATGACGATAATGATTTTACGAAACATATTTTATATACAACTAGGTAGGTACTTACTATATTAAAAAAATGTATACATACATATTGATATTAAATACAATTTTGTGTACAATTACTATAATATGCAATGTGGTATTACAAACAGTTTTACATACAATCACTATATGCCATCGATACATACAAGTACAATTTCATATACAATTTCTATATATACTATGCCAGGCTGCTTGGAGGTAGCAGTAGATGTGGAGCTGCGTCAGGCTACAGCTCAAATTGTAGTGGAACACTCAATAATTCATCAAAAAAAAATGAAAAACACTAAACTAAACCTCCTGCCCGGCTCTCACCTGTTCCTCAGCTTTGCAAATTGTTTTGATTCTCTGGATTTTATTGTATTTCTGGAATCTGAAAATATACCCGAGTAAATAAAATATAAACTCACCTCGTAGATCCCACAAGTAGTCACATGAGTCAAAATAAGCAGAGCAGACCTAGCATATTCAACTAAAAAATAGTCGGCCCGTTTAGGTATACTTCAATTCGTTGACATTCTCGCCAGAAAATCTGTTAAAATGTATACCAAAAACTTAACATTTATCATTGTGATCCGTACAACCGAAAAATAAAAAAAAAACATATCTTGAATACTACGCGAAACAGTATGAAATGACAAAAATGGCCAACTAAACTCAAGTGGCTGAGGTGGGTGGAGGGTGCCTTTGACGTCAGGGAGACCTGGATTTTCCCCAGGGCCAGCGATCTTGGCCGTTACTCACCGTGTTAGTTTAGTATCTATGGCCACACCTATTCAGCAGACGTTTCTTGTTACAATGTCATTCACTACACTATCATAGGCATCCACTGAAACGTTCAGAGGTGTAAACATCTTCAACTGTTGTATTGTTATTGAAGATTCACAGAAATCGTGTTAGGTACACCCTTTCGTTTATTCCAGGCGATTCTCAGATATTCAAAAGCTCCCGCATCTTCCTCGTTCTTTTTAATTTCACGCTCGAGTCGCCCTACAGAGAAGTTGCTCTTAGGGAGTATTGTGTTGGTGACACTGTTGTTTAATATGTGACCCATTTCCACCCATCGTCTCCCTTAGCCGCGGGAGCAAAGAGTGAAAGTAATTAAGTCCCAGCGAAGTGCAACTTTGCATCAAGTCTAAGTTTTAGAGGTTTTGTGCCTTCAACTTGGGCGGTGCGGGGAGATGGGCGGGTTTAGTAGGTTTCCGCTTCGCATTCGACGTGCAATTATCATCCTCGGATAAAGCTGAGTTTGCTTGTCGGGTATATACGTACGTAAGAAACTCAGCTCCCTGATTGAGGTTTCTAACTTCCATTGTTTCCGGAACCGAGGCTCTATCTCTTGTCCACCAAAGTAAAATACCGGGGCTGTCAAGGGTAATTTAATCACCAAGTTAGTTATGAACTACCTACGCAGGGCCGAGTTAATTTATTGAGAACAGCATGACTCTTCTTCTTAATTGCTCCGGTAGGCTACCACTGAAATATATGAATTATTTAATTAGGAACATTCTTAGCATGGAAGATGCTTTAGCCATGAGTTAACTGAGTACCAGAGAACGTTTCGAAATCGAGGAACGAAAATGCGACCTCAAAGGAGCGCATGTTATCAATTTTTATGCTGTTCAGTCTATGAAGCTATAATGTGGTTTGTAGGCTCGTTAGAACTTGTACTTTATGATGTATAGGGCCAGAATCAGCTGAGTGGCTTCTAACGCCAATTTCTAGGCGATTAATCCTATGGAGCTGTCATGTTGTATGTGGCCTATTTAGCACTTTTAATTGACGATGCAAAGGACAATAATCAGCTGAGCGGCTCATAAATCTAATTTCTATGTTATTCAGTCCATGAAGCTATAATTTGGTATGTAGGCTCCTCATGACTTGTACTTGTTGAAGTACAGTATCTGTAGTTTACGCATGTACAGTAGCTATTGATGATCCCGACATGACGAAATTCATAGCTATTTGTCTTGGAGTCAGCCTCCAATTACTCTACATATTAGAGAAAGATGGACCATTAGGAAATAGATACCGGGGTTCCAGGACATTCACGTTTGCGCATGCGTACGTACATACGCCACTAGTGGTCCGACGTCGATGAAATTAATAGGAGACCGTCACGTGTTAACCCGCACATTCCCTGACAATGTGATCAAAATTGGATCATAACTTCATATATTATATAATATAATTATAGTTTTGCCTGGGACAAAGAATTGATCACAGACAGACAGATAAACAGACAGATAGACTCGGAAACAAAATTGTTCAGAATGCTCTGAAATACATAGCTTCCCTACCTTCGATAGTGAGGAAGCAAAAGGAAGTAAGGAACTTGATACCTACAATAAACTCCACGCAACGATATTTCTGATTCTCACCACAAATATGACTGAGGACACTCTGGAGAAAGTCATGCGGTTCACCACAGCAAGAGAGATTCGGGTTGAACTTCACTGACTATACGAGGGAGTATCATTCATTTGAAGACAAAGATCCTACAAAGACCTACAATTTGCAGTTCTTCAGTTATGAGAAGGAAACCTCAGATGACATGAGTTGTGATATGTCCAAACTCAAAAATCTTTGGAATTCCTTGAAGTTGGAGGTAAGTAAACATTAAAGAAAAATACACAGTTCAAGTTCTTGATTACGTGAAAGATTTCAACGAAAACAACTGGTGCATAAACCCCTAAAACTGAGAGGTTTCCTGGGGAAGGGGAGGGGGGTCCTCACGGCCTTCTACAGCAGTCAATGGAATATTGCAGTATTTACGGTCCAACCAACTGTAAGTTACGTTGGCATTGATGGAAGCATCAATCTGGTAGACTACAGAGTTATTTACAACTAAATATGCAATGCAAATCACTTACCTACATTTCAGTACCACGATGTTCAGAATTTCGAACGATCCCCACGAACAGCTACATTTGAAAAGGTTCCTAATTCGCCTAAACAGGTATGCGAGGATCTCGTATTGCTGCACGATGAACACTGGTGACCCATGCATGAACTACTTCGGTTGAATGTTCCTAGTTTGAAATCTGTTCAGACCGAACTTCACATACTGATGGGAATGAACCAACAGAGAACATACCCTCAAGGGCAAGATGTGGACCGTGAAATTCACACGACCAGGGTATTTGAGAGAATAGTTAAACAGTTCCTCCACGAGTTTAAATGTTGATTAGTTTACGAATTTCATAAAAAAAAGTTTGAGTTTGCTTTCATATCTATCAAGTCGAAATGAATGGCCGATGATGTCAGGTACAACTCCATATTTTAACGGCGATACTTTAGGCTAATGCAAGGATATAATGTTTAAAGTTATTATATGTTTTTTTGAAACTTTACTTTATCATCATTGAAATAAATTCTTCAATTCAAAACGTTGAGCCGTACGTTTTTTGTAACAATATATTATGCTGTCCTTGATTTTTAAAAGTCTGTAAAGTTGGGTCCGCAGTACGAAAGCTTCCTCATTCACAATTTTATTTTTCTGTTCGGAACAGGCAAGTCAAATAGAAATTTCACTGATTAACAAATAGTTATTTTAAAATGCAATAAAACGCAATAAAGATAGATGAAACTTTAATTATAATTGTACGTGTGCATAGAGGAAGAAAATGCAACATTGGTCGGTGAAGGAAAAGCATGATTATGCTTTCAACAGTGCTAGAAATACTGCTCTCAATTTTTTAGAAATATGAAGATCGATTTTGGAATGGCATCCTCAAAACATGTATCAACACTGAACGAAGGCCTACGGACTGGTTGAAAAAGGTAATCTCAGGAGACAGGCCGAGGGTAAAATATACCTGTCGAGGTAGCCACGATAGTCTGCTAGTAGACGATTGACTGCTGTCAATTATTGATACTAAGTTCAGGAGACATGAGGTTTGCTGAAGTGATCGCCAACCTTCGATAATGGAGATGGCACTATAGGAGAAGGAGAAGGAGAAGAAAATATATTTAGAAGAATCGAAATTTCCAATTGATACGATTCGATATTCTAAAACGTCAGGCGTATCGCTTTTCCATTCACCCATTGGAGGGATCCTAGGTAGCTCCATTAGCTTTGACGGTAAACACCTTCTTTCATTGGAGCGGATAGGTACTGTGATCCATCGCCCGAAAGTAGGCACCGATACTAGTTGAGACAAATTCAGTTCGTTCCCTTCCTGGTAATTTGTCCCTTTTTTGCACAACCCCTTTTTCTTGAATAAACATCCCCCTATTCAAGGGACCTGATTAATGGTGCAAACTTCAAATTAAAGCCAGAGGTGAATTCGCCCCTCGGTCCTGTTAGGTTCCACTAGTACTACTCAGGACGGAGTGACAAAACGGCTGTTCACAGGGTTAAACGAGAAGAAGAAAAAACTACACCCGCTCTTTTGAATTTCAGGGTCCCATTTCCAGCGCTCTCCGCCAAGCTGTTTCCCAGTTCACCGTTTAATTTAAAAATGCAATACATTTTCACACCTAACTAATCACTGATAATAAATTATGCAGCTTATTTAAAGGGCCAGTTTCATCCGCGGGTCTAATGAGGTCCAATTTGAAGGATCAGACTGTCGTATGAAGTCACCATTTTTCTTTCTCCTAGTTCGTTAAAAACCACATAGTACTAATAAGTATAATATTGAAGAGCATCCATTAATTTTTCATAAGTGATGAGCCAAATTTTGAAATTACAATGTACAGACGAAAGTTTCATTGTTCTACCGTGTAATACACAACATGGAAACAAAACTGACCTGATTTGTATACTGATTTTTTATTATTTTCAATAATGAACTTTTGGAATCGAGCACGAA
>JAEMON010000005.1:1507154-1526209 GCA_030264115.1 Lygus lineolaris
GTGTCTTCAATTATAATGAACAAAAGAATGCATCTTCGTCGGAAACAAGATAAATTTCCTGGAAAAAACATTCCATTTCAATATTCGTACTTTTGTGAGAAATTAGGTACTTACATCATATTATTACAACATTCGATTCGTATTTTATCAATATAAAGCTCAATAAATTGACATATTCTTTTTAGATTCATAATTTTATAATTTACTGAAACGACAAATCAAAAACAAAATCAGTAACAAAACAAATCATGATGAGTTTCTATCAGTAGCCGTGAAAAAAGGCAAACATACGTCAGTAGTTGGAGAGGAAGATAGATTAAGATGCTGTTAAATATCGTATTTGAAATACGGAACAAACGTAGGTGCCTACCTCTAAGTAGGTGGGGGATGCTTAAGAATTCAAATGCTCGACGGAGGAGGATCCCTATAATACTTACTCAAAAATATTTGCAATTCAATTTTCAGATTCCTTGAATTTTGGAGAAGGTCATTGATCGAGACTAAAAGTTATTTAAAGGATTATTGAAAATAATAAAACACAATTGGATAAGTACCCTATTGACAATTTAAAATAATATTAAATAGTCAAATTTCAACTTCATTCCCCATCCTCTCCCTGATAAAATGTCGTCTCTCAACCGGGAGTCGAACCCAGGCACCGGGTGACGAGCGATTTCAGACCTGACGCAACCACTTGAGACGGCTTTTGAGAATTTAACTAGGTATTAATCCAACGAAGAAGAATGCATGCAAAACGACCGATTCACAGCTAAAAATTGCGAATTATCTATAGACACATGATAAATACAGCAAGTATAGGTAGGTTTTCACTATCTTCAATGATGCTAAAGTAGAATACGATTTGCATCAATACCAATTAAATTTTGACTGCGCATTACGTAGTACGCAACTGTAACTGTGAACACTCAATAGGCACGTACCTTGATACTCTAATCTCCACTTTTTCCAACAATATCATAGGTCTACACACTACGTTGCGATTTGCAGAGGTTGCATCTTCCATTGTCAGATATCACATTGTGATACCTGAAAATGGAAGATGCAACCTCTGCAACTCAGTTTTTTATCTCTCCTGAAAAGTTGCCAAAAGTCAGTTAGCACGAGTTGCATTTTCAACGACGATATTATATTATATTGTATTCATTTACGACCTCTCAGTAAATAGTTCGTGGGTCCAATTATCTCTTACTTGTCCTTTTTCAACGGACCCTTATTTCAATTTTTTTTTTTTTTTTTTTTTTTTTTTGACAATGAGAGAACCCACTCCTCTCAGGTATTTTCCACCCATTGAAATAGATTGATTTTTCATACTAAGTAATTTCCAAGTAACGATCAAGTGACCGCACTATAAGAGTTTGAAATTGATAATGAACGGTCAAGCTTTGGTTGAGCCGATGAGGGGGTGGTTCGCTACCCCCTACGAAATCGAATACAGTCCCTCCCCTTCATCCAGGGATGATGAAATTTGGTATTCAGCCCTCAGCGACCTTTGAATAAGGTTGGGAAGAAATCGGATCAGCAGGATGAGAATGAGGGCGAACGTCTTTCCTGTTCATGCTTGGGTGATGAAATTTTGGAATCAGCTCTCCGGTGGCACTTGAATAAGCTGAGTGAGGAAATCAGATCAGCAGGATGAGCGATAAAACCAATTTCTTTTCTTTTCATCGTATTAAGATGAAATTTGGGATATAGGCTCGAACGTTTCTAGGCTAGCAGAGCCCAATTTTTCCAGTGGACTTTCTCTTTGCGTTCAAGTACGTAGATACCTACTTGATTAATATTATGTTCTTCCTATTACGATGAAATGTGGACCCGTGCAACGCGCGTGTTAACCGGTATAATATAATATTTACTTATGTACTTACTTATAAAGGTGTAGGAACAAGTAGGAAACCAAAACTGGAATTGATTCCATTCGATGAGCGATAACCCACCGCTGACGTAAACTAATCTGGTAGGAGGGTAGTCTACATTAACGCTGATGAACACTAGAAGTAGATTAGTGGAACACAGAATGATCATTCACGACAGAACGGCGGTGGCTCTGCATAGAAGGTGTTCAGCATTGATGTGAATACAAGGTTTGTATAAGCATTGAACTTGATATTCAACTAACTTAATGCTTCACGCTGTGAGGCTTGAATTTCAGTAAACCGTTCAAGGAAATCCTATGAATTGTAGATGGTCTCATTGGATAGAATTTACTTTGCCATTGTGCCGGGGGCAGGTGTACAATGGGAACCACAGGCCATCCATTTTCGATCTTGACAATAGAATAGCTTCGAACTGACTCTCTCTAAGCCTTGTTTTGAGCCAGTAGGTATGCGGAATTATCGTGCGAGAACAACCGGTGAATAGAGTTCTCTACTCTCCAACCTTACATTCACCACCGCACGTCTTTCTAAAACGGGGGTGACGAATCAATTTTAGTCCCACACATCATCTATAGACTCAACATCTACGTAACTTCGGCCGGCTCCAAGGATGTTTCTAAATGTAGGTACCCAACAAATCCCTACAATTCCTGGACATTGTTGTACTGGTAATAAAATTCTGTTATTACTAGGTAGGAAGGTGTGTATGAATAGAATTGGATTTGGTAGGTAGGTATAACTACAAAATCTAACCGTTATTGTGAAGCGGGGAATGGTGATACAGATGTGACTAATATACACTCACTAGAAATCTGACATGAATTACACAGCAGCTAAAATTATCCTATAAACCAAAAATCCTCCAACTTAGTAGGTACATTCAACTGAATGATGCATACTTTTTTTTTAACAAGCATACAAAGACATTTTTATTGTGTAATAGGTAAGTAAAGTACACAATTTTGGTATACCTACATGGATAGCTGAGGCTGCTGGGTTTGCATCTTATTAACCCTTCAAATTCCAATGTTGAAGATATTGGCATCTTCTCTGGTTCACAAACCCGTCTTGAAGTGCAGTCCTGAAGAACCGGAAGATCGCGTCTATCCTCAGACTTTGGAGCCGCTTCCTCGTCCCTCTCAATCGCAGGGAACCTGTCCGCAGCAGCTCTAACTGAACCTTAGCCTTGACAAAACTTGTGGTTTGCGAAAGTGGCAAAACTTGTGAGTGAGAGACAGAACTTGTGGTTTGCGACAGAAGGGTTTCAATCAATGGTTTCGAAAGTGCCGCGGATGTCTCCAACTGCATGTTCATATTTTATTAATTCCCTGTGCTTTCCCTTTGATGATTGATGTGAAAAGGCATACCACTCCCTGGTACAGTCAGTAGGAGGCAGCGTAAGCACGATCATTCCTCATTGTGATGGCGTCACGAAAATGGCTACCTTGAGATCAACATTGTCTGCAATTAGCTGAACAGGCAGCCATATCGATCGAGGATCCTTCCTATCATGCGCGCCATCGTTTATCGTCAAACCGTTCGGTCCCCTGCTCACTATCGGTCTTCTGTTGTTATTAAAATTATTATGGCCAACCTAACTCCATACTATGGAGTATACCCATAATTAAAGTATACTTATCCTTTTTCAGTGTTATGGTTCTAACCATATGGATTCACCTGTTTCACTTTCCGAAAGTGAACACCACTTTTACCATTCTTACAACGACATGAGTAAAAGCCCTCATCATAAGGCAGGACACGAATTCAAGACAGGAACCACCACCACCACAGAATCATAGTTATCCCAGGCCCGAAAGCAAAAAACGTGGCTGTGACACACAATCCTCAGATATTCTTCTAAAATCGATGAAGACCATGGTAGTTGAACGTATGGCAAGGATTTGCGGACAGACGGACAGTTATATTTGTTTATTAAGAAAGGTCAAAAACGTTTTTCTACTAGTTTGTACCTTTGGTAGATTCGGAAGCAAAATTGCAGTAATAAATTATCGTATCGGTTCATGAATATCTAATAGAACGGAACAAAAAACGGAAAATTCTGAAAAATCATGGCTACTGTGTTAGCGAGCTAGTGTTAGTCTCATTCGACCCAGAAGTCTCAGGTCTTCAACTCGTATTTTACGTGATACCAATTTTGGCGCAAAATTGAAATTCGTTGACAAAGGGATAAACCCGGAACTATTCTACCAATTTCGGTGAAATGTTCACGAACTGATTCTATACCTACGTCCATGTTATAAAAGCGAGGAGGCTATACTGCCCAGCCGACTTGGCAGACGTTTTTAGGTTGAAGTTGTTGAAGTTGAATTGATGTCTTCTACTGGTGCCTTAACCCTAATCTATATGAATAGGTAGATATTAGGAAGAAGTATAAATAGTATAATATTTATAGTAGGATTTGTGTGAGTGATCTTGAAGCCAAACGAAACAAGTCTGTCTGAGTCGTTTTTGGACTTGGAGAGAAGTAGGTACCAACAAAACTGTAAACAAAAGTTAGATTGGTTTTGAGTACTTTTCTTCCTTTCCTTGAAGCTTCGAAACACCGCATCTGGAAAAGAGATGGTCGTTAAGCCCAATCAACTGAAAGAAATTCCACTACTTGCTATCCTTGGCACAGTTAGCCGCCATTTCTAACTTGAGAGTTTTTCTCCCAAAAAAAAGGAGCAGCTACGGGGTAGCCTGATCTAATCGAAGACGAGAAAGGAAAAACTTGGTCCAAGTGAATTTCCAAAGAAATAGATGTTGTCCCTTTCTCTTGCACCGCTTCCACTCTTACATCCCAGGATGGTCGTTTCGACTCTTCCTTCTCCCACCAAAGTTCATTATGCTTGCTGCTAACTTCATGTGAACGTGAGCTACCCTGTCTTCCTTTTGACTGGAAATTCCTTATCTCTCATCTCCTTTCTTGTAGATCACTCACTGAGCAGGACAGTACACCAAGATCGTGGACCTCTACCATTGCTCAGATACTCGTTGAATATTCCGCCAGCAGGACGGTCTACGCATTAGATGTGGTCGCACAGTGAAAAAAAACCCAAAAAAGAAAGTTGTCAAATCGGTTTTCTGGGTAGGTCACTCTCAAATACCCACAGATGAGAGTTCTCTTAACGATTTGCCCGTAAAAAATAGTCAATGACGTACAGAGAATGATGCATTCAAAAAATCATAATGGTTTCATCAACGAATAAGTTTTTCATTTCGCGAAATTCGCTGTTGAAGCCTCTTGGTGATAGAGATCGGTCACTTCTATGCGGTTTCTCTGCCTTAGGTATAAATAACGGTAAGATTTGAATTATTTGTTCATTTTATCGAGGATCACCGAAAAACATTGAAAGATATTTCTTCAATACAATTTTTTGTGGACCACAAAACAAAGTTCAACCGAGCTCCGCTTCGGAAACGTTATTACCTCAAACTACATGTTAGAAGAGTCAACACTGTGAGTTTGATCGCCGCCTTCCGCCACCGGTGATGAGCATTCACAATAGAACCTTTTGGCTCCTGAATTGACAATGACCAAATATTTGTAATTTACCTATCTTATTTCTTATGGCCATGGCCAATCGCCATGACGTAAATTTTTCTAAAATTGAGTTGGAAAAAAATTATCCTCTGCCTCTTTTGTCACACTCACAATGTCATGTCACAATTCCCTCTCCCTTCCCTTATTCTTCTAATTATTTATTACCCATACCATTGGGATAACTGTATCTACACAAAATGGTTACTCGTCCCTATTTCATGATTGCCAAAAAAAAGTTGAAAATCTTTCAAAAAGTACCGAGGAAATCACAACTTCGCACCATATTCATGCAGCAAATGTGAAGGAAGTAATGTGTTTTAAAACAAGCACAAGGTATAGCGAAAAACGGGTTTCTAATTTTAAGTCTGCACCAACAAATGGATCAGTAAGTGCTCCAACTAAACTTTTAGTTGCTTGATTATGGCCAAAATGTTGCAAACATGTGGAAAAACAGATTTCTTGTACCCATGAAAAGTTATTTTTTCACAAGTTTCTTTTGAAATTTACATTGGAATTTTTTGATAATGGTGCGAGATACGTATTTTTCGATGTCAGATTCATGTTCCGCACACCAAAAAACATGCGAAAAAGTATGTTAAGTCTGTCTTAAAAAATGTTAATTTTTTGTAAATTTTCATGTGCAAAAAAATTTTAAAAACGTATATATTAACCAAACATCTAGAGCGAATAGGAAAACGGATTTCAGATTCGGTTTCAGCACACGAAAAAACGTATTGGATTATGAGAGTAGCTGCCAGTTAGAACCTCTTCAAGGTTTTTGCACAAAAACGGCTATTTCCGAGCACTGTGCGTCCAAGCCCTAGACTCATAGTAATCTGGATTGGACTTCTGTACTTATGTATGTATAATGTTTCTCAAAGTAATTTTTCAAGTTGATAAAAATAGATCGTTAAAGGTTGGTAAGTTGGTAAAGGTAAATAAAGGATTTTATGAGAATTAATTTAGTCTCGCCTTTCTTATAACTTTACGAGAATATCCGAGGAATTTCGTGCGTTACAGCCATTAGTGCACATTTGCGAATGGCTACCTACCACTGATACGATGCGATTCAATTAACGGAGGATCATCTTAGGGTTGAACCTCAACTATCTTCAGAATTTATTGTAGCAAAACTTATAATTTTCTTATACCTAGGAACACGTAACTATTTCAAAGTTTTTTTTTTTTTTTTTGCAAATAAATTTATTTACATATTTGGTTTAGTGATACACATTTTTTTTCTGTTATAAAATTCTAGCGACAGTTGCTGGTGTTTATAACATCAATACGTATTCCTACCTCGTAAAGTTGAGCGATTCTGAGACATGTGTGCTGCTCATTATGGGAAGAGCGATAGTGGTGGCAGACTAACACGTCCGCAAATGTATAGCTGAACGGATTTTTCAAGGTTCGGCCCTTGATATTTCCATCATACCCAATCTGATTTAGGATTCCACTCTTGATGCTCTGACATTACCATAAAGGGCGGAAAAGATTCACGATATCGAACATTCGTTCCCTATAAACGTCAAAACCACTGGAACACGTTTTCTCATTCCTTTACTTCATTATTTAGGTTTTTTTTTTTTTTTTTTTTTTTTTTCATAAACTCAAGGTTCACGGTTTGGAAATATGGAAAACGGTTCATCGGACATAGGTTTCCCTTGAAGCTAACATAATACTTAGGAGTCGATTTGTTCAGTTTTTAAGTATGGAGAATCATTAACCAAAATTCGTTTCTCAACTTCGTATGTACCTAATCTTAGCTTGAAATATTTAGCTGTTTGGAAACAGTTAGGTACCTAAGTATTTACGAAGGTGGGTACATTCTGATTCGTAGTGGCTATACATACCAACGGAAAAATAGGTGTGGCATATTTTGAGCAAATGTAATTATTATTCTTACCTGGAAACCATGGTTCCTTAGGAGTATTCGTGTTGCAAATAAAACATTATATTTAACGCGTTTGGAAAATGTTGATTGTACTTCGAGATATATCACCTACTTAGAATAGTTTTGAGAAATTTCATATACATTTACCTGATAGTCCGCGATATCGAACGATGTTTAGAGGAGCAGTGCAAAACGTATTCAAGACTATTTCAAGGTATGACTAGTGTTAATGCTTTTTTGTTCAATATTTACCGTCTAAAGGCACTTCCCTACCATACGTTTCCGTACCTGTCGTGTCGGTAGGCCTGTTCTTGTCTGATGAATGTGGTCTTAGCATCAACAAGCAAAAATATTAAATTGATTCATCGTGCTTTATTGGAATTATTCATCCAATACGAAACTATTAATGACTAATATATTATGATCATAGGCAGGGGAGTACCATGCTAAATTATTCCTGATGATAATTAGACAATAGATTAAGAACTATTATGTAAAGAGTTTTTCAAAAACCTGATAGATACCACCCTGCCAATAGGTTATTTTACGAAGACAATCCCGTTGGGTCATAATAATTATTCAAACTTTATAAACTTACAAACCAAACCAACATATTATGAATATAATAAGGCTTGAAAGTTACTAGGTACTTACGGTGAAACAGAACAAGATGAGCTAGATTTATATGGAAACGAATGGAGGGAGTCAATGGTGTAGTTATTCTAATCATTGGTTTAATGTTCAAGGGTGACTAGGCCCGGGTTGCACATTGTTTCGAGAGGGCTCAGGGTATTGGCTGGGTGTTATAATTAAACTCTACAGGCTCTCCAGGGCATTAGCTGGGTATTATAATTGAATTCTGTAACTGACATTTGACATTATTTCTTTCCATCTCCGTGAAAGGCAGGCACATCCCATCAAAATGTGGCCCATTCAGCAGACAGGCAAACTCCTGACGACTTAAGGCAGGCTTACTACGTTGATTAATTCTCATGAAACCGAGGATTGGGCACATCGAAATGAATTGCTCTGTGAACTCGTCACTCACGGCTTAAAATTGAGAATCAGGACTTCTCTTCGGCATTTTAGAATTGAGTAATCGCTTTCGCTAGGCTTTGAGAATCAGAAATTCTCTTCGGCGTTTTAGAATTGAATAATCGCTTCCGCTACGCTTTTGTTTTCAGTACACCCATTGCTAATATAATTATCCCATTATTACACCCATTAATAATTATCCTTATAAATCAAGTGGTTTAGCTATTCCGTAATAAAAATGCGAGTTCTAGTTTGACAAAAAGAAGCTAAAGTGCGGAAAACAGAAAATAGTACAGAAAACTGATGAAAATAAAATTCAATTCTAGGACTCTGAGGACAACCTGCGCTCTTGCCGAAGATGGACAGTTCTGTGAAATACCCAAGGGTATGGACAAGTATTTAACATGTCGAAGAGATGTAAAACTTCAAGTATGCCTCATCGATGATCAGATGGTCAATCCTTGCTGGGACAAGCCGTGCGTGGTCATCGTAGGGGCCGGGATCGCAGGGCTTGCTGCTGCTCAACGTCTTTTATGTTGCGGCATCACCAACGTCATAATTCTTGAAGCCACAGACAGGTGAAAAAAAAACACCTTACATTTACGTGTTAAGTAGGTACTACATATCCTCAGCCCATCTGAGAAATGTAAGAGGAAAGCATTGCAAAACGATTATCTAATCATAGCTCTGATCACAGATTGCTGATGACCAACGAACATGGTAAACAATATCCTATTTCGAGGGTTAGTTTCTACACGTATATATGTATGAGGATGAACCGGCTGGAATTAAATCAGCCCTCCACGTTGATTTTTAGTGAGAAAGACTAAGCAAAATATCACTGTAGGTGAGAATGTTGATGAAATTCACGGGATTTACTCATTTCAACAACATCTCATTTCATGCCCCTAGTCTCTAGGAAAATATCTTTGAGGTTCTAAATTTTATTAGCGTTGCAACCAACGAAGATAGCCATTTTCGAGCTTCTACGAGTGAGGAAAGTAGTGTGAAGCCTCGCACCAGATGTTTTTGGGTCGGAACCAGTATACCTATATGAGATTCCTCAACCGCAAGACAGTCACTCGTAATCATAGAATGGTTTGTAAAGTAGGTACTTAAAATATTTCGATCTAAGTATCATCTTATTAGGTACAATTCACCTATAAATAATTACTCAGGAAGATAATTAATTTACACTCGGTTATCTTCGTTGTCGTCTCGAGATCAGGTTCCTATCAAATATGCTTAATAGGTTTCTAGTTTCACACATAAAAGTATCTTAAAATACTCAGTAGGTAGCTACTTCAATCTTGGAAAGTTGCAACAATTGCCTATAGTTTTATTTTGCAATTTTACTAATTCTCCATCATTCGGTCAGAAGATAGTAAATTATCTACCCATCCCATTACAGACCTGGCGGACGCATACATAGCTGCTGGATGGGGGAAAATATCGTGGAGGTAGGAGCAGACTACATAGAGGGCGCCTCGATAACCAATGCAGCTTACGCCTTGGCAGCAATCGAGGGTCTTTTGGACCCTCCTATCGTACCCGAGACGGAGACAAAAGGTCTTGCATGCACAAGTAGTGGTGATATCGTATGCCCCTTTGTTACAATGGCGGCCACATGCACTTTCAAATCCATATTAGAGAGAACTCGCCGGCTTTTCAAGGAGTGCCCATCAGGAACGCAATGCGGATCCTTGTGTGAATTCATAGGTCGAGAGATCGAAAAGAACATAATGTTATATCCTTGCAAATACCGATCTTTGGCTGCAAGAGTTATGATCAGCAGGTTGATCGATTTGAAATCGAAAATAGGTGCGAATCTTCAGGACGTGTCTGCCTGTCAGTTTGGAGCAAAAAGGGAACTGGTCGGAGGTAACGTAAGAGTACGGACAGGTATGGTTGGGATACTTGCTTCGTATTTACGATCTATAACGGACTGCACTAAGATTCGTTACTGTAAACCAGTTGGGAAGATAGTATGGTGTAACCTACCGAAACGACCCAGAGCCAAAGTGTTCTGCTGCGACGGTGATGTTTTTTGTGCTGATTACGTGATTTTGACGCCTTCTCTAGGAGTGATGAAGGACAAAGCAGAAACAATGTTCGACCCGTGTCTCCCGTCGTCGAAAATGGACGCAATAAAAACTATGGGGTTCGGGAATATCAACCATCTGTATCTGGAATATGATAAGCCGTTCTGGGTCTGGAATGAGGGTAATATGTTATTGGGTTGGAACAACGATGAGCTAAACGACCCAAGTTGTTGCTGGTTGACAGGAATCGGTTCAATCAAAGAGCTACCCTTTAGTCAACAGATCATGCAAGTAACAGTAGGCGGAATAAGAGCCAATCATATTGAAACAGCTAGTGATACAAGCCTTGCAGAAGACATAACCAGCTTATACCGAAAGTTTCTGAAGAATCCAACAATACCATACCCTGTCAACGTTTTGAAATCAAAATGGGGGGAATCACCTTACTTCAGGGGAGCAAGGAGTTACTACAACCTGAAAACCAAGCCGGAGACAATTTGTGATTTGGCCAGGCCAGTTCCTGTTGCTTGCGGCGATGATATACCAGTGCTGTTATTTGCCGGGGAACACACGGTCTCAGGTGATCACGGTACGATCCATGGTGCGAGAGCTTCGGGTATCAGAGAAGCTGAGCGAATTCTCGAGTTGACTCGGAAGTTTCAGGGAGCTCCGAAAGATTTGGAGCCTTGCATACTCGAGAGGGAGCAAAAAGCAATCAATCAACAAGCTTCGTGATAACTCCAAATCACTCCATCAATCGAATGAGTACATCCACAATAATTCATTGTTAACACTTTTCAAAATAAAATAATATACGGATATCACAGATTGACAGTGTATCAACAACGTTTATTATTTATGACTTTTTGACAGACTGTAACATTTGAATATGCCTAAATGTATTAAAACCTATATTCTATACTTATGGCGGTATATTGAATAATCCCGAATAAATAAATTCCAGAAAATCTATTCACCTGGTCGAATGCACTTCATATGGCACTGACTTTTAGCAGTGTTGAAAGGTAGGATAGGGGGGGGGGGGCTCAAAATGAAATCATAGGTAAATATGAGGGGCAAAATACTCTTCAACGAAAATTCCGTATGAATCGAATTTTGACCGTCTTCATCCGTACCAACCTATTTCTTAATTACCTTTCTTGTTAAGAGGGATATCATCCTCAGTTGTTGGAATAAATTAATCTTCAATCGCTTCACACGCATGTGTGTGCTCCAAATGTTTGTTCCGCGATTGTGGTGGGAGATCGACCGTTGGAATCTTCAACTCCTCCCAGCCTCCATTCTAATTGAAATACACGGTAGCTTCAGAAATTCCTCGACTCCGTAAATTAAACTTGTTAAACCAACGGTGGGCACAGGTAATTAAGTCTTGAGGGTAGGACGCGTGGGGGTTCCTGGGGTCCGTGTCCCAACTCACTCACGCTCTCTCTCACATCTAAGTTGGTATGTGTATGAGTTAGCACATAACCCACCCTTCTCGATTTTCTGAGGTAGTTTCCTCCAACTTTCCCGTCCTCCCAGGAGTACCAAACACGTTCAGCTGATCGAGATAAGAGTAGCCTTACTCTTATCTCGATGCTTCAGGAAAGCGTCGGCAATAAGTTGATCACTAATATTATTGACGCTCTCGGAAAATCCAGCATGGGTGACTAGCTGACTATAGCGAGAATGGGAGCAAAAATGAATTTCTTTTTTCATTGTAGTCAGTAGTTCATTGATTTTCCCGTGTAGGGTGGTGGTTGTGGGTTCGAGCTGTGGTGGCATCTTCATAAGCCTTCTCACCGAAAAATTGGAACAGGTTGTCAAACAAGAGGCAATTATTACGTTGTTCCTACATATTGTGCTTTTTCCCCTACCTATTTAATAGATTATACCTCAAGCAAGAGATGAAGATTTGGGGTGGAGTGCACCAAAGCTGAGCGAATTAATCCCGGACTAAACGTAGTCTGGGACTACGTAGTCCCGAACTAAAATAGTCCGTGACTATTTCTACCCGGTACTAAATTTGGTGAGCACAATGAAAATTTAGTTCCGTACTACGTAGTCCCGAACTAAACGCATTTAGTCCCGGACTAAATAGTTTTGAGCAGGTCCCTCAGTTTGCTTGATCAGCTGGACTGGTGACAGCTGACCCCGCCAAACGCGGGAAGCTCCGTTCCCATGGTTACCGAGACATCAGTTCACAGATTCCACTCCTTTAGGTGCGTTTATCATTGTGAAATTAGTGAATGAACGGGTGTTCGTGGCGAAGGTGTTTGTGACCGAAAAATCAGGAAAAGTAATTTAATATACCTAATGGATCTCCGAAGAGCTAATCCTCTTTCATCATTTTGTTCTTGGGGATGACGATCGATGGCGATGCTTTCCGCGGATTCCAGATTATCCAATTATTGGAAAATATCTCCCTGATCTATACCAGAATTGTGCAACACCGCCACAATCACATTTGCACATTGACGGGGGTCGAATCGTATGCCCTTCACTAGAATCTGGAATCTCTTCTTCCACACTCCAAACAGTCGTTCGACAATAGTTTGTTCTTGTAAGAACGTGGGCTCGGTTGAATTTTTGTCTATCATCATCTGAGTTGATACAGCATAGCCCCCGTCTCCCACTAAGTAACCCTGTTCGGATTAGGCGGCAACAGCAAAATTGTCTACGAGCGTTGTGGGTCGAGCCTTGGCAGTGGTTTACTACATTCATGATTCTCATGTTTGAATCACAAATAACTTGAGTGTTAGTTGAAAAGAAACCTTTTCGATATCCTTATCATGGCCAGGTGGCCACAAAATCGGTAATATGGGTGCAATCTATAGCACCGATCACGATGAGAAATCCACCGAGGGTGTAGAATTTTCGTTTCTTTCCCATCTAACCCTTTACCCTGGATTTAATCCTGCCTCAACGACGGAATAAATTTCGGCCATTTAGCCTCCAACTTAACCTCGAACCATGGGACTATTTTTTTGGTGCACACCGACAATGTATAGTCCTGGACTAAACGAAAAATTTAACCTCAAACTAAGTTGTGGACTAATTTAACCCCGGAGTAAAATAGTCTGCGACTGGTGCTCACCGATTTCCTCGTTTAGTCCGGGACTAAGCTGTAGTCTCAGACTAAATCGCTTTGGTGCACACCACCCTTGGTGTACTTGTTCATTTACAGTGTGAGAGCACACAGTACTTTTCGTTTAGGTACAGATTTCTTCTTTCCTCTTCATGATAAATTATCGACTGGTTATTTGAGCTTCCAAGTAATAAACCTATGATTCCAATCAGCATTTACAAAAGTACAGCTAGAAGGAGGAATGGTTACATGTCAAGTAGCCATCTAGCCAGTAGCTCCATCTATCTACCTATGCCGAATTCGCAACGGAAAAAAGTAATTCGCACATGCTGTAACCAGTAGTTATATCAACATATTTGTTGGTTTTATTATTATTAAACAACTTGAAATACGTAGGTAGATACCATTTAAACTTATTCATACAAACAATATTACTGATGAAAGAGAATTGGAGGGCTACATCGTCATCTTCTATTGTTTTATATTTTCAAAAACAAACTTTCGGGATCGAGCACGAAAACAATTTTTTAACCACCCCTTGATGTTGATTTATTTGATGTTTTACGTTTCAAGACAGGTACCAACGTGAAATCCGAAAATCGGATTATTTTTTTAGAGAACGTCTGAATGGAAAGATAACATCAGAACTGGTTTATTTCGTTTTCCCCATTTTCGACAGCCAATGTTTTGCCGATTTCGATGTGGTTTGCGTTCTACTTCTTACTCAATGCACTAGGGGGATCAGCTATGTGTTATTTAAATTTCGTAATTTTGAATTTTGCACGTCTTTTCACAAAATTCGGATTAGAATGAAGCACATCCGCCTGGAGAATGGTGAAATAGGAAAAATGCTGCCAACCGCATCAAAATCCGTTGAAAATTGGCTGAGAAAAATGAGAAGAACTTTGTAACGCTAAAATGGTTAGGGAGGTTATCCGTTATTTGAACTATATTGGTACTAAAAAATAGAATTAATATTAAAGTAAGGTTTCTTATGAACCCTGAGATTTTAGAACCGGACGGATTTTAGTTTGATTTTCAAAGATGAACCTTTGGAATCGGTCAAAAATCCGTCCGTCTGCCGTCCGCCAATCAAAAATGAAACTTCTTTTCACTTTCAAAAACGAGCTTCTTGTTTACTTTTATACGTTTCCTTGGTTACTGAATTTCGTTATGAGGGACTCATTATAACTTTCCGATAATAATAATGATAATAATCTATTATTGCAGGTAGCTGTACTCCTTGTGATTGTACCTACTGATTATACAAAAGAGATATTATTTAGAGGAATAATAAACCGTTGTGTAATACTTTGCAGCGTTTTAATAAAATTAAAACCCATGCTGACATGATGCGTTTGGTCTATTGCTCAGTTGTCTAAAAAGAAACGATGCATCAGTTTGTTATGGTGTGAGGGATCTTCTAGACTGAAGATGGATTGCGGTTACTGGAGCCAACATTCCCAAGTTTATATTTATGTACAGCGCGATGGCCTGCCATTAGGTTGATATCCACGAGCTAGTACGAGTTTGCACTGCGTCACGGTGGCCTGTTGCAATGAAGGATTAAAGTGGACGGATGGCCATGGATCCAATGAGGGACGCCCACGTGTTCCCAGTATATTTTTGAATAGATTATATCAAGAGAATATTGTGGCACCAACCGCACCTACTATCCTTCGATATGTAGTTTTCTTTATATTATTTTTCGAAGTTTGCGCTACTAGAGTGACTTCATTGAACCCCCTTTTCACAAACTTCGAAAAATCCACTTATCGTAGGAGAGTGATGTCGGTGACGAAATTCTTAATCTACATTTATTTAAAAATATGAAATAGGGTGGGTACGTTGTCCTCATTTTGTTTTGTGTTATCCAAAACTAAAACGCTGCAAATTATTACACAACGGTTTTATTATTTTCTGTATAGATCGTCCATCTACTATGATCCTATTGACATAAATACCAACCTACCGCGAGGTTCACAATCATCTCTTGGCGACAATGAGTAGGTACCTTCTTGTAATTATTATTATCGGAGAGTTGTATCATTCATTCTTAATGAAATTCAGTAACTAAGGAAGGTTCTGAAAGTAAACAACGAACTTGGTTCGGTGGAATCGGAAGAAAGTTGCATTTGAACAGCTGATATTCGACGGAGATTTTGCCTACTCAGGAAGAATCGCGATTCACACTCGTGTTTCTGCTCTTTTTTTCGTTCAACCCTTAAGTCCTTACAGGGAGCGAACGGTTGATCTTAAAACGCTCCGCAAGGTCTCATTTGACGCTAAAAATTGTGTTCTATTTTAAATCGATGGAAAAAATTATACCTTCCCATTTGAAATTTCTGAGCTAGGGTGTTTTGAAAATATCATCCCCTATTTTCTCACCCATAGAGAAGACAGACGGTAACGCGAAGCTTCGCGGCACCCCGAACGGGGCCGGTATACCAAATTTCACTAATTTTGGTCTATGGTAATTAAGTGCCGCGTACGGTCAGTTTTCTCTAAGGGTTAGAAAACATGGGATGAAATTCTCAAAACGTTCCTCGTTTTGCCCGTTCGCTCCCTGTAAGGACTCAAGGGTTGAACGAAAAACGAGCAGAAACACGAGTGTGAATCGCAATTCTTTCCGAGTAGGCAAAATCCCCGTTCAAATGCAACTTTCTTTCCACCGAACCAAGTTTGTTGTTTACTTTCAGAAGCTTCCTTAGTTACTGAATTTCATTAAGGATGAATCATACAACTCTCCGATAATAATAATTACAAGAATGTACCTACCTACTCATTGTCGCCAAGAGATGATTGTGAACCTCGCGGTAGGTGGGTATTTTATGTCAATAGGATCTTTGTAGATGGGCGATCTATACAGAACATACTACACCGTTGTGTAATAATTTGTAGCGTTTTTTTTTTTTAATTCGATTCCTGGAGTTCACGTAGGTATCATGAAACGTAAAACCTCAAATTTTGATTGGGTTAAACAATTTTTTGTTCGTGCTCTATCCCAAAGGTTTATTAGGAATTGAAAATAATAAACCAAAATGAAATGAAAATCTTGATGAAAAATAATATTTTCGAACAACATTTATCTTCATTGATTAGCAGCCATATTTTACCACTCTCTAGATCTGAAAAACTATACTGTCATTCTGCGTGCATTCCTTACATAAACAAGGGCAAATAGTATACTACATGTACTTGTTGTGTACAAACTGACGATGAATCAGACACTAGACGCAGCACTTTACAGATATGTACGGAATAATGTTAGGTACGTTATAATTAAGACTTCATACAGTATAACGTACATATGATATACAGGCATTGGTACAGGAATTTCCACTACAATATTACTATAGAAAGTTAAAATTGGGACAATGAATTCAGACCTCTACCTCCAGCTAAAAATACGTCTGTTACCAATTCACATTGGTACCCAATATTCACATGTTTTGTGTTGGAGACGGTTCAAATTCCTGAGGCTGTATCCTTCTTCCCCCACGGCGTTTTTACCTATGTGATCAGCCCATCATGGACTAAGCATAGACATGAGAGAGTGTTGTGAATTCTCCTCCTCAACAAAGGTTTAATCCATTGAATGGTTGAATCGACTCATTCGATATTATTATTCGTGCAGAACGTAAAAAAAGTATCCTTTAAAACCAAAATACCCACTTGCTTATTGCGATTCATAACTTTCTCAACAATTTCAGTCCATGAAAGTCTGTCTGTTGTGAATATTCCTTGTCCCTGACAGAACTGTAGATAAATAACAGCCTAATTTCGAATAAAGTTTCACGGATTGTGTGGGTTAGCCCCTGGACGGCCCCCCACGAATTACTTAACTACCACGATTTAATGATTCGGTTTCGAGAAAACTCATTGTATTGAATAACTACTGGACGTATCAGGTACCATATGAATTTGTCAAAACCGATAGATATGTACCATATTCAACCGTTGAACTACCTATATTCAAGAAACATGAGAACGGTGGAAGTTGAGATTCAAGAACAATGGTTATCACGTAGTCGCTTCTCTCATTTTATTCTTCATTAAATTGTAGGCATTCACTTAGAAGGAAGAGTAAGATTTTTTCTCCTCGTTTTGTTGAGCCTCGTTTAAACTTCTTTCTAAAACTTCCTCTGGAAAAGAAAGGTAATTTACCGTCCAAGGCCCCAGGAAAACGTTTAAGCAGTAGGTAAGTATACTACATTTATACTATCATTTTGTTTTCTTTACTTCTTACTTTTCTTTCTTGGATAAATACATCGGATTGGGAGAGTTAAGATAATACCAGTCGATTTACCTTACCTACCTACCTTACATCAACATTGGGCGTTCCTTTTATTATGACTGAAATACGGTGAGTCTGATCGCGATCAAACCCTCGTACTGTGAGAACGGGATGAGATGCACGCTAATCGATTAAATTTCCTTATTAATCCCTAAAGACACATTCTGGTGTCTTCAGGGTTGCATTAGAGTCAGTAGGTATTAAGCGAATTGCGCGGGTGCATACAGTTATAGGTATTCGTTTATGTGCTATTCGATAATATATTAGGTATGTTGTTCCCAAAGCAACGGGAAACCCCTTGGTTCAATGAATAATTATTATTGTATGACTTTACTGATTGAATAATTAATATAACTTCTACGTTCTCTATTGTATTACCGTTCTGGCTATAGATATATTGCATTACTTCAGTTAGGTACATATATGTAATGATGCAACTGAAAATCGGTGATGGAAAAACTTACAACACTTCAAGTTAAAAGCCAATGTGGCGTTAAAAGGCAGTTGGGGTAATGTCAATAGTTGTTGAGGGAAATCTTCAATACAGAGCTCCAAAACCAAGAATGCTGCTCATCGTGTACATACAATAATTATTCATTTTGTAGCATTGAACTCAATTGGAGGCATCAGAAAAATTTTTGGTCACCCGGTGGTTTCAGTAAGTATAATAATAAATCTCCCTCGATTATTATGAGCTAATGAGTAAGGAAAAACTCGGCGCTCCGCTTCTCTCCGGGGGTGGTCCCCCGAACCCCCATTTTCTGTCACCTTGAGCCTAGCGTCTAAACATTGGAGGAACGTGGAACACGCTTAGACTTAAAAATTACATTCATGCACCATGAGTTGATGAGCGAATTTTCAAAGAATCATTTTAGCCTATTTGGTAGGTACTTCTACTAGCGTTCTTCATAATTATGTTGTGAAGGTACCTGTAATAATGCCAAACTGAAAACTCAGACCAACTTTGTTTACTTACTCACCAGTAGTCCTCTGAAGGATGTGGAATGAGGGGGAAATCGGCGGGATGAGATGTGGTGTGATGTATAATAAGTTCAGAGCTTTCCAACGAGTGGTGAACGAGTTTTGTGGTGAGGAAAATGAAGAAGTCATTCTTCCCTAGCAACGATTGGTTGTACTTGAAATGCATTGTACGTACAACGTACGAAATGCTTTGTGTACAATTTTACGTGCATCAGGTCGCAGTTTAGGGTCGATTTCAGTTTATTATTTTCAATAATGAACCTTTGGAATCGTGCACGA
>JAEMON010000005.1:1536311-1551746 GCA_030264115.1 Lygus lineolaris
AAATTGATGATAATTCCTCATTCTCGGTGAGTGCCTTTGTGAGCTGTGGCAGGAATGCCTGCCAAGCAATAATTAAATTAATTATTTTATTTAAATTAATTAATTATTTATATAACCTATTTATACCGGCGCAACTCCAAAGACAGCCCCCTGACTGCTATGTTGTTGAAATATCCATGGAGTGAGAATAGTTTCAGTATAATTTCCATGGTTTGTGTCATCAATCTAGTGACCATCTGTAGTGGAGTTTCACAATATTTTCCTCAATCCTATTCTTGTGACTACCAAGTGTGGAGTTTCACAGTACTTTCCTCACTTGTACAGAGTATGTCGTATTGATTACGGCCAACAGCATTTTCCAGGATTCCAGGAAGGGCTAATGGATACATACATCCTTTGTACCTACCTATGAAAAGAGTACCTATGCATTTGAATTTCATCATTATGCAATCCTTCACTATGGATAATAGTGATAGTTGCAAGCTATTTTCATCTATTCTGTCTGGTATCTTACCGGAAATTGATGTTGGTACATAGGTGAAATCTGACATTTATGAAGGAACTTTATACTCTGTTATCTGCCCAGTGTAGGTATCAGCCGATCCAGCACTGATCAATAATTACATACAGGTAGGTAGGTAATTTTATTGTAGGCCTGAATCATTTTAGCTAGTCACAATATATATACTTAGCTGAATTTGGAATTTCATAGAACATTTGAGTCAACACGACTGTTGAGTAACATCCGGTACGGAGGGTCGCACGATTGTAGAATCTTGGTCAAGGGCCAACAAGGAACTTCCAAAACCACAAATCTAATCCAAAATAGAGCTTACAGATCAGCTAAATCGAAAATGGAGTTTAAAGATCAGCTGAGTCAAAAATTTAGCTAATAGATTAGCTTATTCGGAAACTGAGTTCACAGACCAGCTGAGTCAAGGATTGAATTCAGACAATTTTTATATAACTAATACTAACTAATGCTAATTTATTTTAAATTTTAAATTTACTTTTATTCGTACAATATTTACTTGGTAACTTAATTCAGTAAGTTCAAGCATTACAAAGTGTGATGAAGCTGATTTCCCAAACTTGGCATACTTTTTTGAACCCTGTGTAATTCCATTCTTTGACCATGGTAGGTATTATATTTCTACTTTTGTAACTTAATTTTTGTTTCTTATTTTTTATTGTTCTCATATGAGAACACTGGTTACTAGGCCTATGAATTCAAATGGTTTTAACGTGACGGGGAGGGGTGACTATGTGCACAAAGGCTGAAGTTAGTACATGAATGGTGAGAGAGATTTCGTTCGCAATGGAGGGCTCGAGAGTTTCTCACTTCAAAGGACGACGACTGGATTCAGTACCTACCGTATTTCTGGTGTCCATCTACAGCCAAATCCTTTCCATTTCCAATCTCGAGTTTGGATTGAAACGGATAGAACGTGCTTGAATAGGAACGTCAAAATGAAACCACCTGTATAGGTACGACTTACTTTCTGAATGTACCTAGAATTACGTAGAAGAGAATCACGGGTTTACGTAATCTTGACAATTCATCTTCCACATAAAGGAGTAGAAGTTTGACTTATATTAAGTTGGTGAAGTTTCCTTTTAGACTGCTATCTATTGCTTTAAGAGTGAACGCTGCAATGACAATTACTATGGTTTATGATTTTCGAATAATATTCACTTGGTATTCACTCTTCTGCGTGGATCACAACTGCGGATGATCTGGAAGCTCAATACATTATCGGCTGAGCTGATCTGTGAGAACAGTTTTGAACAGTTTGACTTTGCTGATCATGAAGATCATTTCGCACTCAGCTGTGCGAGGAGCTCAATTTTTAAGACAGCTACAATAGTAGCCGCCTTCATTGTGGATGACATCTCATAGTAGTGGTACTTCCGTCAGTGAAAATCGATTTACGATCCAAGATCACTATCGTCTTTTCGTTTTTTTAGACGTCCTCCAGTAGGCAGTAAGTGGCTTCCAATGTTATGTTATCGATAATGTGGGTCAGAATACTAGGAAGTATAAGAACCATAAACCTCAATAAAAATCCATTTCAGACCATCCTGAATCCAGAACTATGACAAAAATTCGGCACTCCACGCTTCGGCAGGGGGCCAGTTCCCTCACCCCCGGTTAGTTCTGCTTAGTCCCTACCGGCTAAAATAAAATAAAAACAAAGAACATGCTTTTAGCGTTTCAACTGTTATACAAATTATATTTCTAAACATGAATCAACATCAAACTGCGGTGAAACTACGAAAACCTTATTTTTCATCCCTTGGAAATGACTGACAAAAATTCCTAGTTTCGAGGTCTTATTTTGGTTCAAATACATACAGGGTATAAGGAAAGTGTAGTACGGCTTCCATTGAGGCAAAACATAGCATGACTATTTGCAGTTAATTTGTTCCGAAGAAGCATAATTTTCAACATACAAGCGGTTAGCGGTAGCACCATATGGCGGCAAAAGATTAATTACGCCCTTGACCCACCCGCTAACCCCGACCGTATACGTAATCGCTCGGCAAGAATACAGTTGATGTAGTTTAATTGTATTTTTATTGCTCACCCGGTTCCTTCCGGCCTTCGGAATTTTCCTCTCCCGCTGTTTCCATTAGAACTTTATTGCTCAGTTCAGCGATTTCCGATAGAACTACGTTAGCTTCCGTTAATCAAAGTATGTGGCACTCATTGATTTTCAAATGATGGGAGGATTCTATGAATATAAATTGACGAAGCTGAGCAAAAGCCAACACTGCTGAGGGGGGAATCTTCCACGTAGCGTTGAAGCAATCTATTGTTACTTTTTATACGTTGATATATTTATTTGGAGAGATAATATCTTCACATGGAAAACGGTGAATATTATATCACAACGATTTATTTTTTTATTTACACATATAGATGATAACCCTTCTCCGTAGATCACTGTGTTCTTCTGCATGTACCAAGCCACAAAACCGCTCCAAATCATGACACAACGGTTTAATATTTTAGCGAATTTTCGAAGAAAATCGAGCTATTTCAATGGTTCCAAAGTTTTAGTTAAGCAAATTTTTGAAAATTTTCTCCATGGAAACCCGTTTCAGACCATACTAAATCAACTGATAATCAACACTTTTCCACACACACACACTTTTTTTTTTTTAATTCATATTAGGTATATAAATATATCACTCCAGACAATATGTGACCCTTGAATCCATCTAAAAAATAAATGAAGAATTCAAAATGTCAATAATAATGAAGAAAGGATGAGTCCGTTGGTCAGAATTTTCGGAGTACTCCAAAGGGTCAAAAAACGTTTTTTGCGTAGATTATCAATTAATTTTTTGGTGTGAATTATCAACATAACAGGATTAGGAACATTATGGTATATTCGGAATCAAAGTGAAATTTTCTATGAGAATCACCCACAAATTGTTCAAAAAGATTCTTTGAAAATTCACTCATAAACTCATGCTGCATGAATGTTTTATTATATATCACCTATCTGCAAAGATCCCATTGGTTATTGAGATAAATAATTGAATAGCACATAGGTATATACCAACCGTAATTAATTATTTCCTTCGTACAATGAGAACATACCCGTGATTATCCGACAGTTGTAGCTCCCCCGAGATTCAGTAACTAAGGAAGCACATGTAAATACAAGGAAGTATAAACTTGAAACTCTTCGGTGGGGAAAATGCTGCAAAGTACCCACTAGGTACACAACGATTTATTTTGCTTCCGAATCCTTCAAAATTGAATTTTCCACTCGCATTTTTAGTTTTAAAACTTCTTTAGTTTTTAAACTTTTTTAATTTCAAAACTTAAGTTCCATCAAATTGGTTCCATTGGTTCCATTAAACCAATTTGGTTCCGTTCCTCTTTGTCGGTATGTTTGTCCGTATTTCCGACAGCCATATATCTTCCAGAGTTTGCAAACGATTGTGTTAAAATTTTCAAGGCCCATGCGGGTATTGCCCCTTGAGGTCCTGGATAAATTTATTCATGATTAAATCAACGGTACCATCATGCCCTAACGTAAAATTCATTCAAGATCGTGTTGACTGACAATCATCAACACGAATGAGAGTCAATTCTCATTAGTAATTTTTGGTGACATAACCGGCATACCTTTAACCCAGTTTTGATACCATTTCGATCAAATGTTCAGCGAATATGCGGGCAAGGCCTTCCGAGGTCACATATGAATTCATAATGACTGAATCAGATGCAGACTCTGCGCATGCGCTAACATGAGATTCACTAGATTTCGTGGTTACAACCATAATAACCACTGTTTTCATGCGACTTCATTCAAATTTTCTTTGAGGCGAGGAAGCTATGTACCAGCTAAGATCCATTTCCACTTGGCACAATACTTTCACTGTAGGTATAGATCAATCGATGAGTTACCAGTCTGTAGTTACCAGTGGTTATGGTAAGTAAGTTTTAATGCTCCAATGGTTATTATTATTAGGTTTGGATTTATTTTTATCCCCATCATGCATCACAAGTCAGTTTGATTGGTAGGTAGATGAGTACATTCTATGTTCCATGGACACTTATGGCTCAATAACTATGGCAACCATTCACAGAATCACGTAATCAGCTTCTGTATTAATTTATATATATAAAAATTACGTTTTTTATAGAAATTTATCCGCATGACAATGACTCATCAATGTTACATTGACCGGTCATCATTATTAGGATACGCATACTCGCAATATTATTATTATTATAATAATCATAATAATTGATAATATTAGGTGAAACGTACCATAAATTATAGGTACGTTTATGAGGATACACATACTCGCAATATTATTATTAATATAATCGTAATAATATTATTAATATTACATGAAAAGTACCCACAATAGGTACGTTTAATCTAATATCACGAGTTTGTGTGGGTTTCATAGTTGAGTGATATTCCAAAGAAAGAAGTTGACCTCATACGTAATATACGAGCAACAGCCGTGTAAACCAATCACATAAGGGTTGTTATTTTCGACTCAGATCTCACTTTAAAACCAGTCACTCACGCAAATCTCATTTCCGTGAAAGCATTACGTACAATTCAGGTACGCTAGAATAAGGAAGTTCAATGTACAGACGTAGGTGCTCTTTGAAAGCTGAGGTGTGTTTCATCCCACGCGAGTGTTCCTTCTGGTATTGGATGGTGATAGTGGGACTGAATAAAATCCCCTCTCGGAGCTATCAGAGACAGATGACTGGCACAGATGCACAGGAATAGGATTAAAAAAAAAAATATCCCTTATATGTACCGGATATGCGGATCGTGGCATCACAGGAGAGATATTTCGTTTATCAGTGTTTGAGGAAAAATCTATATTCAGAGGAGATCAAAAAAACGTACCAGCGAAGCTACCTTTGCTTTTCACTGAATGACGCAGGAACCTCTACAACTTAGCCACACTCTGTATTAGGTACCATGACGCCAATCGAAAAGGAACATTCAATAACTGCTGGGATAACAGTTTTCCCTGGAATATGAGGAAACTGAAGTGTCATGTTTGATATAAGTGAACCAAGAGGGAAAGTGTAAATTGAATTTTAGTGATTGAGAAGAAATCACAAAGAGGCATACATGGACGATGAACTGAAAAGAAGTCACTGTTGAGTTACAGCTATATGTATACCAGCTAAATGTATACCATATGTATATAGCTAAGTAGGAGGTGAAGAAAATGAATGCGGGAAATTAAATGAATAGATAGTACTCTAAACAATAAATTGTAAGCAATATGATAAATATGATAAATTGTAATGCATGTTGTACCATGTTAGTTGCTATAAGTATATAGTCCTCGTGCACAAGGCTGTGATCAGAGCTCTTTTTTCGGAATTGGCTTCGCTAGCGATATGCTGAAAACCTGCTGAGTTACCCCGAAACAATCTACTTTTCCCATTTTATTCGTATTACTGTATGGATATAGGTATGGCCCCCTACTATATTATTTACAGCCTTTCAACTGAGAGGTGGTTCTAAATAGGCACGGGATTTGGTTAGAACCTGGCAAAAGGGAGCATTGTGAAAATAATTACCATGTTGTATAATAATAATATGTAAATATAATAATGTATTTTATAATACCTATGTATATATAATATAATAATATGTGTATCTAATAATAATATGAAAATGTGTATAATAATTTCTCAATCATATCAATTATTGCACATTGATTTTAAAGGGAGACTCTAAATATTCAAGAAAAATTATCCTAGTCACGTTCTCTTGAAAAATTACCTGGTGTGAAATTTGGATTTTATAACATAATTTTCCGGCCTTTCGAACATTTACCGTCTATGATAATAATATTATGTAACTGCGAACAATGATTACTTAAATAGGAAGAAACCGGAGTTAATGTAAAACGTTGTATGTTTCCATGAAAATTATGAGTTACAAAGTTAAATCGATTTCGACGGTTAGGCCATCATCATTAACAAACAAGAACATGAAAGAAGACTTTTGTTTGTTACTGATGATGGCCTAACCGTAGAAATCGATTTAACTTTGTAACTCATTATTTTCGTGAAAATAGGCATTTTTATGAATTTTTAATTAAATCCGGTTCCTTTTTATTGCAATGGGTTTCCAGAACTTCATTGAGAGTGATTCAGTTCGTAACGAACACCTAACTCTGAAGGATGAAACATCCAAGCAGGAGACACACATGTGGAAGTAACTCTCAAAGGATCACTCAGAGAAGGCTTCCCTCTATCCACTCTCCACGTTCTCCTTAAATTAACACTCGGAGAAAAACTCGTACGAGATGAGTTTCATTCGCAACTACAGTTTGTTGTACTCGAATAAATTATATGCATAATCAACAAACGACAGCCCCCAAGAGAGGCCAGGTTAAAAGGAGAGGATTAAACCTGTCAAGATAAAAAAGGAGAGAAAGCCTGAAGATGGTATGAGGGTGTAACTGCAAAGCACCCGGTGAGACGAAGTGTGAGCCTGTAGCTGGGACTAGGGCTATTCATCTTGAAATGTAATTAACTAAGCTCCACCAACTTTCTAGCCTGTTTTTATCCTTTCCACCTCAGGGTTTCTAGGCTGTTGGTTTTTCACCCCCACTTTCTTGACCCGCCACTCCCCTCTAGTTTTCACAACCTTCCTTTTCAGCACCATCATCGCCCTACGTTGTTCATCAATCAACTCTGAAACGGTTCCTTCTTCATACACTTCTTAAGGAAGTATACCTACAGCAAATTTACCTCCCAAATTACCTATAGGAGAAGATTGAAACTCGTATAATTACGTATTCCAATTTCCCCGCTTAGGAATAATTAACTACCCACCATAATTGAAGGTGATATAGGAGCCAAAAGAAATCATAGGACAGAAATCGTAGGTCCAGTGAAACTCTAAATATTGAACTCACGTGAGCCAGAAAATGAGTCCACTATACAGGGTGTCCATCATAGATGGGTGACCCTCTATTATAGTTGACATGAGCTCATTCCTGACAGGAAAGTCATCTTTTTCTGGTCCCCTGCGAGTACAAAACCTGATTTCCTGAAGCAGTTCGTTGTTCTAGTTTCTGTAACTCGTCCCGAAATCAATCCAATGCTCATCCAATGGCTTTCACTACCTATTACGTCGATGGTTTCTGCCAAGGTCGGACGTCGGAGTGACCGAAGCAGCATCTAAACGGGTCAAATGTGTACAAAACACCAAAAAGTCTCAGAGTACCTATAAAGGTCTACACAGTCCACAATGAGGGGTTCAGGATGATAAAAATTAATATTCACGTCCACTGTAGAGTGTCCACAGGGGTTCAAATATATGATAGTATCCCCTACTCCTACACGAAGAAGATGCACGTCTAAACTGCCCATTAAAAAGAAAGAATTACAAACGTGAGTTTTATTATTATTTAAGTACACATATTATTTGAATATCGCGTACTGTTCAATGCAGTATGGAAATATGGTAGGTATTTACAAACTAAATCAATTGCACTGTTGTTATTTCTGTACTGTACTTGTCAATCAAAGGTAGCGGAAAAGTTTGTTTTCCATATTCACGAGGAATTTTTATTTACCTCCGAAATCTAAATTTCCAACAGCGTTCTAAGTTTTAGCGAATTTTCGGAGAAAATGTGAAGAAAATTTCGAAAAAAATGGAAGAAAACATCCAAAGTTCAGTAGGTAATGCAAATTTTAGAGAATTTTCTTCGTGGAAATCCGTTTCAGACCATCCTAAAACGATTCCTGAAATTTATCACTTTTTCATATGTACATAATATACATATACATATATATACATATATGTGTGTGTGTGTCACTCCAGACTATATCTTACACAGGAATCGAGATGAAATATTTAAAAACAAAATTAAATGTCAATAATATCGAAAGAAAGGATGAGTTCGTTGGCCGGCATTTTCGGAGTACTTCAAGGGGTGAAATTCTGAAAATTTAGAGTCAAAAAACATGTTTTTTGAGGTTTTTGGTGTGAATTACATCCTAAACATGGGAACATATATGGTATATTCGGAATCAACGTGAAATTTCCTATAAGAATTTTATCCTATAAGAATATTTTCAAAGAATAATTCCAACCGATTTGGGAATCGGTTGGAATTATTCTTTGAAAATTCGCTCATAAACTAATGCTGCATGAATGGAACATTGGATTTAGACCTCAAATCGTGTTGATGTTCGTCAGTTTAGAAAAATATCAGAACTTTTTGTCCAAGTCATTAATACGTTGTACCTACCACACCCACATGTCAGTTTTCTCGAGTTGAAAATGGCTGAAATGGAATAAGATACTAAGTAACTCATTCCTTGGTTGTGCCAAATTATAATCGTAACAATATTTTCCTACATGTTGATAATGTATCTAATATCCCCATTAATCACTGTATATCTGAAGCCTTGTTCATAGGAGTGAAAATTTCTGCGAGACTAGGATTAAATTAAATCCTAGTAGTTACAAATTGTGTAACTAATTTTTCTAGAGGATATACGGGGTGTTCGAATATAAGGAGAGAAACGTTCTAGGAACCGATTCTACAACTGATTTCCTACAGAAAGTGAATACTAGAGATTTTCATTAACCCCTCATTTTTGTGAGTTTATTTATTTTATTTTTTTTTTTTTCAATGTTTAGATGTTTTTCTTGTTTCAACTATCACCCACTACAATGGTCATAACTCCCTTAGTTAATTGTTCAAAATTGAAAATAAGGACACCGTCTGAAAGAGCGTTACAGTAGATTCAGTGGGTGGAAAAATTGGGCTAAAATGAGAGTTTTCTCAGATTTTCAAAATCACTATTTTTTCGATCGGCTATGCCTCCGATGAAATAGGTGAAATCAAGTGCACGTTACAAGAAAAACTCTCTCAGAATTTTTCTCATGAAAATCAATTTTCTAACAGTCAGGATCTGTCTGGAGTGTCACTGTTCGATTCAGTGTGAAAAATTACGTCGAAAACGATACAAACACACTAGCTAACAAGAATCTAACACTCGATTTCTTGAAAAAAAAAAAAAAAAACGCTGCAAATTATTACACAACGATTTATTATTTTCTGTGTAGATCGCCCTTCTACAAAGATCTTATTGACATAAAATACCCACCTATCGCGAGGTTCATAATCATCTCTTGGAGACAATGAGTACGTACCTTCTTGTAATTTTTATTATCGGAGAGTTGTATCATTCATTCTTAATGAAATTCAGTAACTAAGGAAGCTTCTGAAAGAAGACAACAAACTTGGTTCGGTGGAATCGAAAGAAAGTTGTTTGAACGGCTGATATTTGAACTGGGATTTTGCCTACTCGGGAAGAATTGCGATTCGCACTCGTGTTTCCGCTCTTTTTTTCGTTCATCCCTTTTAAGTCCTTACAGGGAGCGAACGGTTAGTCCTAAAAAGCTCCGCAAGACCGCAAGGTCTCATTCGACGATAAAAATTGTGTTCTATTTTAAATCGATGGAAAAAATATAATTTTCTATTTGAAATTTTCGAGCTGGGGCGTTTTGAAAATTTCATCCCCTATTTTCTACCTCTTAGAGAAGGCTGACAATAACGAAAGGCTTCGCGGAACAACTAGACCCCAAATGGGGCCGGTAGGTATAAGAAATTTCATTAATTTTGGTCCATGGTAACTAAGGAAAGTGCCGCGTACGGCGGACGGAGGATGGACGGATTTTTTTCAATTAGATTTTTGGATTCTACGTATCTTGAAACGTAAAACCTCAAATTTTAAGGGGGGTTAAAAAAAAAAATTCGTGCTCGAATCCAAAGGTTCATTATTGAAAATAATAAACCAAAAACGACTTTGTTTGCATCCAAACTTGATTTTATCCTATAATTCCTACAGTAAAATGATAAATAGCCACAGCAATGAAAAGCTGAAATTCGGAGAATTTTTTTCTTTTAACGTGCTCGTGGAGTTACCCATTTTATCGCAGACACAGCCGTTTGAAAAAGTGATTTTGAAAGTTAGAATATTTTAAAGAAATATTTTTTTCATGCTTTATTCCAAAGGTTCATGATTGAAAATAATAAACAAAAATATTGGGTAATGCAGCATGATGACGTTTTCTGAAAATAATGGTAATTATCATAGTATTCACGTTTGGAAATAAAGAGGGTTAAGTTGAGAAAGTTGAAAAATAAGTAATGTAGGTGTAACCAAATTCAACCTTACCATCCTGAACAAAAGCGAAGAGAATACTATTGAACTAGATAAAAGACGGAGCACATCGAATCGAACTCAATTTTTTAGTAATCTATATGCTAACAAGCTCCCAAAACACTAGCTTAGAACCTCGGAATATTTGTTACGCTCGAACGAATCGAAATTGGAAGGCTCATTAACTAAGGGAATAGGAGACTAGTCAATTAATATAAACCATCGGTGGGGGTTGGAGAGGGGGAAACACAACCACGCGGTCGAGTTTGGCGGGAAATGGTGATTAGAGAGGCGGTAAATGCTGGAAGGAAGGGTGCAGAGTGATTTAGAGAAGTTGAATCTACGGTCTCTCTCTCTCTCACTTACTCTCCTACTTTTTTTAAATTTATATCATCATGGTTCACAAAGACATTTATTTTGCTGTCTTCTTTTTTTTTTTTTAACTCCACCGAGCCCATTTTAATAGAAGGAGGAGGGGGTTGAGGTAAAACAGACTACCAATCATAATTTGAGGATCACCCGGTGTATTTGTCAACGGAGCGTAATAAGGGTAATACACCTACCTTGTGCCCATCCATTAGGAACAGGAGCCTTCCCAGTTGTATAAATGTTATCTCTGATATTCTTCCTTCCTTATCATCCTAATGGATACTTGGAAGTGGGAGATGATTAACGGAGTCTGTTTTTGGGGCCTAACTCGATTTACCTGGAGGAAGGAAATAGAGACAAACAGACTAACTCGACGGTTACCTCTATCCCTCCAAAACGACTGGGGAAGAAAACAACTCGTACTGGTGAGATCGATGGTTTTACAAGTCGTAGGGCAAAAGGTATCCACACTATCTCGTATCAGAGTTTCCACATCGAGGGAAATTTCCCTTTTTAGGAAAATTTGACCGTTGCGAGGGAAAAGAGTTCCATTCATGCAGCATGAGTTGAGCCAATTTTCAAAGCATAATTCTAACCGATTTCGTGGGTGATTATTATAGGAAATTTCACGCTGATTCCGAATAGGTATAACATATTTTTGTTCCTATGTTTAGGATGGTATTTCACACCAAAAACCTCAAAAAACACGTATTTTAGCGATCTTTGACTCTAAATTTTCAATGTTTTATCCCTTGGAGTGCTCCAAAAATGCTGGCCAACGAACTCATCCTTACTTTTGATATTATTGACATTTTAAAAATTGTTTGGATTTGTTATCTCAATTCCTCGGTCAGATATCGTCTGGAATGACACGTACATAAATATATAAATATATATACATATAAAGTATTAATTTTCAGGAATCGTTTTCGAATGGTCTGAAACGGATTTCCATGACGAAAATTTTCGAAAATTTGCATTACAACATTTTTGAAGCCATTGCAATAGCTTCATTTTTTTCGAAAATTCGCTAAAATGGAAATTTTTTTCGAGGGGGAAAAGAGAAATTTTTTTTCGGGAAGGAAAAAGGGAAATTTTTTCGGGAGGGAAGTAGAGGGAAATTTCAACATTTTGAAAGAGAAAGGGGAAAAATAAATTTGTATTACTGTAATGCCAGTATATTTGATATTTTTGAATTTCGCTCCTAGAATTTGATACAGAAGTGAAATATACTTACCAGCTTCCTCTAGGGTTGCTGAACCATGTTTCTCTTGGAATGGATAAACTCACGTCAAGAACATGATCTACTTTTGCTGTTCCAAATTCCAAAATATTGTGAGAACTTTGAACTTGAATATCATCCTTTGTGAGAGCTCTCCGCTTTTTTGGGCTGCTCATGGCTACGATAATATTTAATAATAATATATTATTCGAATTGAAGTTATTCGTTGTTTAATAGGTATTAGGGATATTCGAATATTGAGAGTTCAACGCTGTTTTGTTGATTCAGTGTTATTTTTCTCTGAGGGGGAGATTGTTGGTGTTTCGCCGAAAACTTCGTGCTCATAACTCCCTTTCACCACTTGAAATGTATTGTGATTACCTTTGAAGTTTGTCTTTCAGACATTCTAATAGGTAGGTAACTAAGTACTGCGTATTAATGGTTCCCATTTTAGTTAGTTGGGTAAGTCTTATTGTGTTTGACAACTCAAGTCTTTTACGAAATTCTCTTTATTTTGTTTTTCTGTTTAAAAACTTTATAAGAGCCAAGTTCCAGAACAATTTCTTTTCTTCAACGTTTTTTCTTGCTTTAGGAACTCAATCAAATTTGGCCCCTTCCTAATACAAAATAAGTGAGTTTTCATTAAATTATGTACTTGGTACCTAGCATTATTTAGCGAAATTTCGGGTTTTCTGATTAAATGATCCGGGGAAATTAAATTTTCGGGACGGGGAAAAGGGAAAATTATGGTCTCAGAAAAGGGAAAAAATAAGGGGCATTTTGGAAGGTTAGGAGAGAAATTTTGATAATGTTGAGTGGAAGCAATGTCTCGAATTGCGAATCCTTCTGTGATCGTCCTTTTGATGTCATTTTCTCGACCCAAAACAAAAAAAATGTGAGCGGAGATCATCTACATCATAATGGAATGGGGGATTATCGTGTATGAGAAAATCACATTTTTATAAAAGGGGGCATTCCAAAGGCTCTTGAGAAACCTTTTCCTACGTCACACGAAAAGGACTTAACCGAGAAAGGATGCGCTGAGATTACATAGAGAGCAGTGAAAATAGGAATAATTTAAATAATTAATTGAAATATTAATTAACATTTATTGAAAATTAATGTATTCAATCAATTTATTAATTATGTAAATTATGTTCTCACTAATCAGGAGTCCAACTAGTGATGGGCTTGGTGTTTCATTTGGTTCGGTGGGCAACTTGGATGGAATTGGCCAATGACATGGCCCATTTTCAACGTCACTTTCCCGCCAAATTACAATAATAAATATTTCAATACAGTTTCTATAATTACAGATTACACTATTTTTGACTTACGACTTCATTATTGTTTCTTTTCAGTCATTATCCCTCAGAAGAAAAAATTGATGATAATTCCCAATTTATATTCAATGGCTTTGGGATTATATTTTATGGCTGGGGCACTATCCCACACGCCAAATATACGTCTATACACGAGTCCATCTACGCTCACTGATCTATTAGATATTATGTAGATGATAATTGATATCTGGCCCTGGAATCTATCTAAAAATCATAACAAATTTCAAAATGTCAATTATAACAAAAGAAAGGATAAGTTCGTTGGCCAGAGTTTTTGGAGTAGGTATTCCAAGGGGTAACGTTTTTGAGATTTCTGGTAGAAAATGCCATCTTAAACATGGTGAACATAAATACGGTATGTTCGAAATCAGCGCAAAACTTTCTATAAGAATCACCCACAAAATCGGTTAAAATGATTCTTTGAAAATTCGCCCACCAACTCATGCTGCATGAATGGAACTTACATTATTACAAACTGTACATGTACATTCATTGGATAGGTTGAGTGGGGATCCAATCACGAGTGATTGAGATCAAACGGCAGTAGGTATTCCAGACAATTTCAATCCAAACTCGAACAGTTATTTCGTATATTGGTCGTCCACATTGATGGCAGTTAGTAAACAGGTTCACAATAATAAATTAACCGTAGCATAAACGCTCGGTCAGTTCTTTATTCCTTATATTTACATAAAAACCAATCGTTTTATCGCTCGCGCTATCAAGTGCTCCGCGCAACAATCACTATTCAGCTAACAACATGATAATGCTCATAACAATGATTGAATGCAAAATGATTACAGGTGTCTGTTGATTATGTCACTTTTTGCTTTTATTGAACGATTGAATTTTATTAAAGACTGCATCAAGATCATGCAATTGGAAACGGAGTTAGCCAGAATTACTTTGATGTTTAGCACTAAGTGTATATTTGCATAATGTATTTACATTCTGCATTCCATCCTCCATGGTCATTTACTCAGGGTTGCTAAGGAAACAAAATCCAAACATTCCCTGACTGTTCCAGGTCTTCCAGACCGCTAACGTGATTTTTCCTTGACCTTATCCTGTATGGGTTTGAAAAGCCCCATCCCAAAAACCATAGTGAAACACAATTTTCACAATACTAACTGTTTCGCGATCATAATATGAAAACGCTGCAAATTATTACAAAATGGTTGAATATTCCTGTACAGATTATTTCACACTGTAATAGTTTTTTTCTCAGTATTTCGTTCTGTTGTTTGAATGACCACTTCTTGTTTGTTGACTAAAAGTTGGATCATAATTGCTTGCCTGCTTAAATCTAACTTGATCACGAACTTGAATCAATTTGAATTTGAATTTATTTTAATAATTACATAATACCGTTGATCTGAAGTGATACGTAGATCCTACCCTGCCGTGCAAAGAAAAAAACAGTTTCTCCAGCTAAGCAGTTTTTGAAAAATCGAGGTTTTGTACCATAGAAATTTCAATATGGGTCGAAAATATGATTTTTTCTGCTAAAAGAAACCATATTTATATACATGTAAAAAGTGTAAAATTTCAGGAATCGTTTAAGGATGGTCTGAAACGGATTTCCATGAAGAAAATTTTCAAAAAATTGCATTACTTTAATTTGGAAGTCATTGCAATAGCTTCTTTTCTTCGAAAATTCGCTGCAATCATAATGAAAGTTGAGTTGTTCTGTTGTGGGGACCAGTCGTTAGTTGATGATGTGACGGCTACGCTCGCTTGAGCCGGGAAAGGGAAACCGCGCAGCTCCGGCGGTCTCCGGTGGGGGAGGGGAGGGGGGGGGG
>JAEMON010000005.1:1564969-1588356 GCA_030264115.1 Lygus lineolaris
CTCTCTCCCTCTCTCTCTGACCATACTGTTCGGCCCCGAGAGAACACCAGCTGTTCCCTTGTTGCTCGGTTCCCATTGTTACTGTTGGTACTTGAACAATGCGGTAATTGACTTGCCCTCAGAAACCACCTCTCCCCATCGGCTCTAATTTACTCAATTGGAGTGAAAGTTAGGAAACTTTGTGAATGGAGTTTACAATCAAACTTCGCACCTGTGAGCTCTTTTGGTTTACGCGGTAATCCATTGAAATACAGGTTGTTTGTAAGATTTCCATGTGCATTCGACTCAGAAAATTAGCTCCTCCCATATCTCAATCTGCCTACCGCTTTAGACTCTGATACGCATAGAAATATGAACGGTGTAAAGCATGCATGATGAAACACAGTGAATCATATTCTACTGTCCTCGTACCCCGAGTGACTTCTACCCTTCGGTGCTAACTCGAGTCACAAGTATTATTGTGAAAGTACGTATCTCTTCGAGTCATTACAATCTCATAATGAGTCGGTTAAACATGATGTATCTTGAAACGTAAAACATCCAATTTTGAGAGGGTGTTGGAAAAACCAAAAGGGGATAGAATCCAGCGCGTCGCATCATTCAATATTAGGTATGATAGAATGTTGCTAAGGAATGGATTTTTACCAAGTTTACTATGTCACTGAAACATTGTTGCATTTTTGGTTTAGTATTTTCAATAATGAACCTTTGGAATCGAGCACGAAACAAAAATTTTAACCCCCCTCAAAATTTGAGGTTTTACGTTTCAAGATACGTAGAGTCCAAAAATCGAATTAAAAAACATCCGTCCGTCCGCCGTACGCCGTCGCCGTATGCGGCACTTTCCTTAGTTACCATGGTCCAAAATTAATGAAATTTGGTATACCGGACGCGTTCGGTGTTTAGTTGTGCCGCGAAGCTTGGCGTTACCGTCAGTCTTCTCTAAGGGTTAGAAAAAAGGGGATGAAATTTTCAAAACGCCCTAGTTCGAAAATTTCAAATAGGAAGGTACATTTTTTCCAACGATTTCGAATAGAACACAATTTTTAGGGTCGAATGAGACCTTGCGGGAGCGTTTTAGGACCTACCATTTGCTCCCTGTAAGGACTTAAGGGTTGAACGAAAAAAAGAGCAGAAACACGAGTGTGAATAGCAATTCTCCCCGAGTAGGCAAAATCTCCTTTCAAATATCAGCTGTTCAAATGCAACTTTCTCTCGAATCCACCGAACCAAGTTTGTTGTTTAGTTTTAGAAGCTATCTTAGTTACTGAATTTCATTAAGAATGAATGATACAACTCTCCAATAATAATAATAATTACAAGAAGGTACCTACTCATTGTTGCCAAGAGATGATTGTGAACCTCGCGGTGGGCATTTTATGTCAATAGTATGTTTGTAGATGGGCGATCTACACAGAAAATAATAAACCATTGTGTAATAATTTTTCGTGACGGATTTTAGCGAAGTGACGTTTTACTGGCAAATCCAAAGGTGTCAATAGTTATTGAAAGATAAAAAAATGTTCGTGTTCGATTCTGAAGGTTCGTTGTTGGAAATGATAAACCAAAAATGTTTCTGCCTCTGTGACAGTCATGCTCATCATTCCCTCGGTTAGTTTTTTCTGCAAAAAAGTATGAACGGAAAGGGAACTTCTTGGAGGAGCACCAAATAAGGTACACTCTACAAGGCCTACACGCCTTAAGGCACGTTCGAAAAGATACTACCTATCGGTGAATGTATAAGCCAATCTGTGTGAAACATGTCCACGGAACAACATTGATCCGTACCATGCGTTACGGGGTGTAACCACCTCAGATTTACCCGAGTTAAACCCTTGGTACGGAATTGGGCCACGCGTGATGGGCAAGCAAAACTATCTTTGGGGAGGGAAGAAGGGAAGTGTTGGGGGTCTTTGAAATAACTCTGTTCAAGGATTCTCCATCGCCTCGCCGTCAACTAGCTTGGAAACGTGCGACACGCTGGAGATCACTTGTAAACTCGTTAGAAGCATATTGTGTTACAGGGACTGGACCTCCGCCCACTCTCTGTTCAGAATTATCAGGCGTGCTTCGACTCCACAGAGAAACTTATAAGGAACTTACCCTACGAGTGAAGACTAAGTTAGTCAACTTCCTCTAACCTAATAATTTACTGATGTAAGCACCTAGTCGATAACAACCAATATTACCTTGAAAGTGGCTATTGCGTCCTATTCAGGTTTTACCGGAGCCATGACAACGAAAAATGGACGTCCGTTTTTTATTCTATAAAATTGTTGGTCCAACGGAGAGCTTTCCGAAAAGTTGCTATATGATGGGTCGGAAATGAATAAAAGAGGGCAAAAGAGGGGAAAGAAAAAGCGTGTGACGTCATCTAGTGTGTATTGTATTCTTGCTCCCTCAATGAGACTCTCGTAAGAGGGAAATAAATACCAGATGACGTCACTCATTTTATATTTTGCTTATTACTGCCAAACTATTTGAATTTTGGGCTAAAAAAGCTGCAAATTATTACACAACGGTTTATCATTTTCTGTATAGATCGCCCATCTACAAAGAACCTTTGGGATCGAGCATGGAAAAAAAAATGTTTAACCCCCAACCCCCCCACCCTCAACATTTGAGGTTTTAAATTTCAAGATACGTAGAATCCAAAAATCGAATTTAAAAAAATCCGTCCGTCTGCCACACAGTGATGCAAAATGGTCATTTTCCGGCAAAAACTAATCTCCTCTCCACATTTATAGGAAATTTTGGGCTGATTCCGAATATACCCCACGTTCCTATGCCTAAAATGGCGAATAAACTGCCTAAACATAAAAAACCTAGAAAATTCACGTTTTTGACCATTGGCACTTCCCACAATTATTTTAACATAGAAGAAAAGTTGAAGACCTGAGACTTTTGCGTCGAATGAGACCAATGCCAGGTCACCAACATAGTTACCATGATTTTTGGATATTTTTAAAAGTTTTCCTTTTTCAGTCGTGAACACGAAAAAAGTCGAGAAAACGGAAAACTTTGAAAAATCACCAACAATTATGGGTACTTAGTTCGTGAGTCATCGTTGGTCTCATTCAACGCAGAAGTCTCAGGTCTCTAACTTTTCTTTTGTGTAAAAATGGTTTTGTGTATTTTGGGCATTTACAATGGTAGAAAACGTGAATTTTCTAGGTTTTTTATGTTTAGGCAGTTTATTCGCTATTTTAGGCATAGGAACATGGGGTATATTCGGAATCAGCGCAAAATTTCCTATAAATGTGAAGCGGCATTGTGAAAAAAATGAATGAAATTCTATATACCAGCCCCATTGGGGGTCTAGTTGTGCCGCGAAGCTTGGCGTTACCGTCAGTCTTCTCTGAAGGGTAGAAATTAGGGAATGAAATTTTCAAAACGCCCTGGCTCGAAAATTCCAAATAGGAAGGTATATTTTTTCCATCGATTTAAAATAGAACACAATTGTTAGCATCAAATAAGACCTTGCGGGGCGTTTCAGGACCTACCGTTCGCTCCCGGTAAGAACTTAAGAGTTGAACGAAAAAAAGAGCAGAACACGAGTGTGAATCGCAATTCTTCCCGAGTAGGCAAAATCTCCGTTCAAATATCAGCTGTTCAAAAATGCAACTTTCTTCCGATTCCACCGAACCGTCGTTTACTTTCAGAAGATTCCTTAGTTACTGAATTTCATGATTCCACTTTACCCCACCCCGGCACTTTAGATTATTATTAACTCGAAAAGTGAAGGTAACAATAATAATATGTAATAATAATTACAAGGAGGTACCTAATTATTGTCGCTAAGAGATGATTGTGAACCTCGTAGGAGGTGGGTATTTTATGTCAATAGGATCTTTGTAGATGGGCTTTTCTATACAGAAAATAATAAACTGTTGTGTAATAACGCAGCGTTTTTTATAAAATTTTTGGATTCTACGTATCTTGAAACGTAAAACCTCAAATTTTGAGAAGGGGTTAACATTTTTTCTTTCATTATTGAAGATAATAATAAACCAAAATTGTTATAGAGGGGTTTCCGAGGGTGCTAAATTCGATTCTGAGGTCAAAATTAGCCAATTCCCAACCATGTCCATTCCTAATAGAAATACGTCATGGCTCATTCATGCACCTTCAAAATTTTAGAGTCATCCAGTTCCTGTGGAACATAGACCTCTTGATGATAATATAACAAGGGGAGAGCTAAAAAAGTGTTTGTTTGGGGGGGGGGGGGGGGGGGGGGGGATAGGGCCCCTCACTTCTGCCACTTGTAGTGCCGATTATATAGAATCAGGTGGTGAAAATCCCACCAAAGATGTAGCAAGAATTCCGGAGCTGTCCCTATGACAACATGTTTGCTGCATTGAAATTCATAGGTGATTGTCAAGGAACCAGCCCCAAAATAATTACAATCTGAATTCCAGCAAAATCGGTCCGTTGGGAACTGAACAGACGTAGTTTCTGGAAATTCACGCTCTACTACTAGTCCGATGGCGATGAAATTAATAGGATACCATATCTAGGGGTTGTCATGAGAATCCCTGAATAATTCATAGAAATCCCTGAATAATTCATAAAAATCGGTCCTCAATTTCGCACAGTATTACCCCTGCCACAGAAAGACGGACATCGGACCAAAATTGTTCAGAAACCTTCGAAACGCGGAATTTATGATTTTAGGGGTCAATTTTTTTTTTTCACTCCGTGCACGATTATTACTTCCCACCATCGGTAGTGAGGAAAGGAAAATTATTATCAAAGGAATTATTATTATTATTAGGAAATGATAGTTTATTACGCCATGAAACCCCTATAAAAGTGCTACCTACCAATCGTCAATGAAAAGGATGATATCTACTTCGTACGGGAATGAAAGAACACATAACTTGGTTTTGCTTACAAAAGTGCTCTCATTAATTCCTTAAAATCGAATTAATTACTTGAAAAGTTCGCTGCGCTTATTATTAGTTTGGTTTCCGAGAAAGTTGGTTTTTATTATTCTAGGTACCCATTGTATTTATTTTCCAACTTGGATCGTAACTCAGCTTCCCGGGTTAGGGAGAGTAAGATGATGAAGACTTCGGTGAACTCAGAGTGAACTTCCAGCAATGTCTGAATAGGGAGAAATCAGAATTGAGAGAATTCTTCGAGGATTCCAAACCATTAAAGTTTTGTTTTGACTAGTTGATTGGTAGTGAGTGTAAACCGTAGCTTTTGACAAAATTTGTTACGTTGTCGAGAGAAAGGATTTCATACATTTTAAACCTCGTAGTATTTTCGAACGGTAGCTCTCAATATAGTAGAGGCAGGTAAGCAATTTCTGTATGTATACAATCGGTTTAGTCCCGATGTTTAGCACTCAAGGTAACATTGACGCAAACAAGACGGTGACACTTCCACCCTCAAGAATAATAATCATTTTATAATGTCACAGAAGATAGACTCGTCAGAGAAATTAGGGATACACGTTCCATCCATGCAGCATGTTGAGTTAATGAGCGAATTTTCAAAGAATTATTTCAACCAATTTTTGTTAGTGATTCTTATTCTGCTCTGATTAAAAATATAAATACATATGTTACTATGTTAGGATGGTAACTTACTTCAAAAACACAGTTTTTCAAAATTTGAACCCTTGGAGTACTCCTAAAATTCTGGCCAACGAACTCATCTTTTCTCATGGTATTATTGACATTTTTTTTTTTTTTTTCAGAAAACCTGATACTGCTGGGTCATAGGTACATACATGGATCGTCTGGAGTGACACACACAATATACAAATATAGACATAATAACTTCAGAAATCGTTTGAGAATTGTCTGAAACGGATTCCCATGTAGAAAATTCTCAAGATTTCGAATTATTAGAATTTTGAAGCCATTGCAATAGCTGAATTTCACTCCAAAAAAAAACAGGTAGATAATAACAACTGTCGAGGTGTGACACAAATTCTTGAAGTAACCTCGATTGGATTATATTTTGAAGCTGTTGTTCTTGTTGATTGTTGATGTTGTTATTAGTTCTCCTCTTTGTTGAAATTGCGAACGGAAAATTCCGTTTTCTTGAAAGGTACAACTTATTAATTCAGGGTTCATAATGGGGAACATGCGTGGGTCTGAAAGTTTTTTTTTTTTTTTTCGTTGCCTGTTTCTAGTTGTTTGGGGGCGGAAAAAAAGATTGGGAGCATGGTACGAATATTTAGTTGATTCGTAGAGTAAAAAATTCGAATGAAAATCTCAGCTGTGCCACCTCGCCAGAACCACAATCTTTCTAACTTGATCAGGAAGTGACCCTGTTTGAGCGCAGATTCGGGTAGTCTGTCTGGACATTGGAAATAATAAGAAGTTCCAACTTCCATGCTAACGACGTCAGTTAGGCCTGTTTTGAACGAAAGCTCAACCCTCAGTAGGAAGAAGAGACGAACAATAATTGATCTTCGATGTCCATGGAGGTTAAAGTTGACACTCAGTGGAATCCTTCAAATTTTGCTGTGTCAATAAGTTGCGATCCCCTTCGAAGTACCTTATTTTTTAAAAAACAATTTCCTGTTCATAACTGGTCTAGGCGAGAATTCAAAACGACTAAATTTCAACGAGCTCTTTAAAATTATAAACTCACTTTTCCCACAAAATGCCTTCGTTTTTGTCCCTTTCAAGCCATTCCTCTTCAGAAAAAAGGGGAAAAATACCTTGCAAGTTCCCCATTCTGAGAATAGCTGATCCGGCAACTCGAGGAAACGGCCTAAGCAGTGACTCACAGATCCAGGATGTCCCAATTCGAGAGAGAACTTTGATAGAACTGGCTCAAGTAAATTAATGTACCTAGGTGCGGGGAACTAACACACATAGGTAACTTGCCAATTTCGTATGAATTGATAATTATACCTAAATCAATGTTTTGTAGAGATCATACATTCTACGTAGACATCATCCACTGGCATTTATCTGATTGAATTAATTTCGACTGAACGGGGACATGGTTTTAACAGAAAGAGAGCTCTTGAACTGACAAATGATTCTTTGAAAATCCGTTGGGAAAACTTTTTGTGAAAGCGAGAATGGTATCAACTCGTTAGAGCTCCGGACCACGATACCAGAAATAGGAGACCTTTGGGTGTAGAATTCCAAGGCCCTTAAAAGCAAGAGAACTAGAGAACAAAAATAAATCATCTGAATGCTGAAGTCTTTGAACTAGGTGAGCGGATCGAAACATCTCGGTATGTACCAATATTGGTGTTGTACAGTATCAACAGCATTTGCGCACCCAAAATACCAAATACCTGCGTACCGAAATTATTATTGATGTCAACTTACATCTTACATGATCCCATAAATATATTTCAATATTCCATCGCATTGACAATGCCGTAGGGGCATATGCGAGAGTTTCGTCACCGGACCGCGTATTGGTTTATTATTTCCAATCACGAACCTTTAGAATCGTGCAAAAACATTTTTTTTTTTTTTACCCCCCCTCAAAATTTCGTTTTACGTTTCAAGGTACGTAGAATCAAGAAATTGAATTAAAAAAAAATCAGTCCGTCCCCCGTACGCCTTTGTTGGCACTTTCCTTAGTTACCATGGACCAAAATAAATTAAATTTGGCATACCGGCTCCATTTCGGGTCTAGTTGTGTCCCGAAGCTTGGCGTTACTGTCAGTCTTCTATAAAGGGTAGAAAATTGGGGATACAATTTTCAAAACGCCCTAGCTCAAAAACATCAAATTGGAAGGTATAATTTTTAGCGTTGAATGTGACCTCGCGGAGAATTTTAGGACCGACCGTTCGCTCCCCGTAATAACTTGAGGGTTGAACGGAAGAATGAGCTGGAATTCACGAGTGAGAATCGCAAATACTCCGAGTAGGTTGGCCAATTTCTCGTTCAAAGATCAGCTGATCAAAAAATGAAACTTTTTTCCCTTCATCTAGTCGAGTGTCTTGTTTACTTTTATAAGCTTCCTAAGTTACTCAATAATGCCATGGAAGACCTATTGCAACTCTCGGATAATAATAATAATATGCAGGAACTCATTGTACCTACTCGTCGAATTGTGAACCTCGCGTTATAATTACGGTAGGTACCTACCCACAATATAGGATGATCAAAGATGGGTGATCTATTATATAGGAAATTAATAAACCGTTGTGTGATAATTTGCAGCGTTTTTTTTTTCGTTCCAACCATATCCGTATGGGGTCAAGTCTTTTTTATTTATTATTAGAGTGTCTTCGTTTCGTTCAGTCAGTGTGCTCCCTAGAGGGTAGAGGCCGAGATTCGATTTCGCACTTCACAACTCCCCTTTATTGTTTTATTCATTTACCAGCCAGTTACCCGTGATTTGCATGGTCCCAAACTTCATCCACTCTCTTTGATCACGGTTGGTTGTCCAGGTAACAAATGCTCGCGTGGATAGATTATGCGCGGTGCTACTACAATGTGTACTCGCATCTTCTAGAAAGACATACTTTCAGGAGAGCTCACAGTTTACACACGAAAAGTATTTCCAGGATTGCATTGCAAAATTATAATTTATTTGGGTCTACACCTCTCTGAATTTCATTAGGAAATCGTCACACGTACACACCGTGGTGATGAATTAATAGGTATATATATGTCGAACTGATCGGAAATGGGGTCCACAGGAAGAAAACAACTTCTCTGCCGAGCTTCCGTGAAATATATTCACTTCATCAGGGGTCGAATGTAAGCCTAGAGCGTGAACATCACAGCTCTAGGCCTACCTTAGAGCCCTGATGAAGTGACTATATTTCACGAAAGGCAAAGAAGTTGTTTCCTTCCTATGGACCCCATTCCCGATCAGTTCGACATACTTATTCGCCTGGGTCGATATCCGTATTGAAGTGAATAGGTATACTCAAAAACTTCGAGGGGTGAAGAAATATTTCAAAGGTAGGACTACCTATGTGTAATGTGTAATGTGGTGTAATAATACATTGTGGAAATTGAAACGCTGATTACTTCCTTTTGACCCTTTTAGGAACGTCAAGTGGGTATATCAATTATTACAAAATATTCACATAGATGGAATGCAATTGACCTGGCAAAAAGGGAAAAATTGAAAAATGAAGGACTGCCAGATTTGTGCGTCGCTAACCCTTTCAAACTAAAAGCCCAACGGACAAAAGCTTAATAAACGAGAGGTCAAGGTAAAAGTGGAAAAGTTGGAAGAAACGTCGGGTGAACTGCTCTAAAGGGTTTTATTTTTACTACGATGGAAAGGTCAACGGTTTTCAATATTTCAAGCTGCTCAATAACTTCGTACCTACTTGTTTGGGGACGGATTCTCAATAATTCGCTGATACCGTGCCCTTTCTTCGATAAGCTTTTTTTTTAATGGAACGCTTTTTTGTCGTGACCCAGTAATGAACTACCTCTCAACTAAAACGTCGGAGAACATAAACCGTTTTTCTCGGTCATTATAATTGTTGGTCCATTCACATTTTGTGGCCAAAATACTTGGCTATGGGATGATTCATAAATTGCAGCTCTAAACGGGTAGGTAGATAAACCGCAATATCAAGACTGTTGTTTATCTAACTGATCCGTTTAATAATGCGAACAGTAGTTTGAAAACAGTTGGTTGGAGCATGGATATGACTGCACCGGTCACTATGACTAGAGGTGCACTGCACTGGTCAATACGTGGTTGCAGCTGGGTTAACTTTGTATCTTATTATTTTTAGTCAGAAGCCGGTCTCCTTTGAAGACCATGAGAACTAACCTACGTTGATACGGCAATAATGGATGGAGTCTGGGTTACACAAAGCGCACTTTGTCCACCGTAAACAACATTCTCCCGATTAATTTACATAATGATAGCCTGTTACGTGGCCGCGAACATTACCATCATTTTGAAATCCTCCTTTCCTCATTGAAATCCCAGTGGTTTAGATGGAGAAAAAGTACCGGCAGGAAAATATCGGTTTTTATAACCTAATGTAGATCATAGCAGATGTTATTCATCCATGAGGAAGGTAGGGTAGCCTAAATTGTATTCCGGGATTTGCCAAACATTCGAGTGAAACACCGCATCACAAATAGTTCAACAATGTTTCACACCTTGATTTTCTTTAACTCTTGAATTCCAATCATTGCTGAGTTTTAAACTTGATCGCGACGAAGCTTCGAACCGTCTCAGTATATATGCCAAAAGTTAACCAAGATTCATTATGAAGTTGAGGACGCGGGAGCCCTTCCTATTCTGACAACTAAAGAGAAAGCAATTATCGTCCATTGTTTTGTTGGGCGAAAGGTGTAACGGGAGTTTGAAGAAAGCGAGAGGTTAGGTAAATCACAGGCTTAACCGTCCCCTCCCCACCAGCCCAGCATAACCCCAGTTAACGAGTTAGACTCCGCAAGCGGGGATAATTTGATTAACCCAACTCGGGACAATCCAAGTTCATCGTAAAACCACGACATTCATCAACTAAGTTACTTTCAAACTTGAGTCATGAACAATAAAGCTATGATCTTGAAAAGACCCTCGAGATGTACCTGTGAGATACCTAAGTCGTAATCCATTCAATCTCATATTCAAGGCCACCATGAAATCACTTGTCGAATGGCTCTCTATTTATCTCAACAACGTTTCTCCCTCGCCATTGTAGTCTGATGAACGCTGTGAGAATTTACTCATGGATTCGTTATTTTGCCAATACTTAAAGCTTATAAATTCCGAATATTCTTCGAGTTTGGCGAACTTTCTTGAAGGAACCTCCAGTTAGCGAAACGACCTCAAATGGGACGATGTTTGGCTGCCAAACAAAGGGGCCGATTTTGCTGAAACTTTTCCGAGGCCCTACAAGGAAGTCCGGCATTTAACTGCACCGGAAATTCGTTATACGTTCCTATTTATTTGTCAGATACTTATTGACACAGCAGCTGATTGCGAAAACAACAAAACTCACCCACGAAAACAGGCCGGATAATCAGAAAAAATCTGAGAGGGTTCTTCGGAGGTTGTCATGATGAAGGGAGTAAGGCCCCAGCTGCCCATACAGGATGAATTTCCCTCTCCGCCAATCTTCAAGAAAGGTAAGGCGAATGTGACGGTTTGAACCCCTTCAGAACCATTGATTATTCAATCAGATTAGCTTAGAAGAGATGCGGGGCTGTGGGTTCAGGCCTGTTCATCTAATCACCGAAACCTGCAAGAATCGGGAGTCTACCAATCGAAATCCTCCGACTGCTTCGCTCTTCTACGCAGTCATAGTTGTGCGTCTTCTAGTGCACCAACATTGACGGAGAAAATTGCTTTTGAATGTCGAAAAACGTTGGCTCTCCAAGGAAAAGGAGTGCTATAGGATGTTACAGGATTTGACCCAATCTACTCGACCCGATTTGAGCCAATCATGAGGAGTTGGGTATTATTCTCCATGTATTTTGTGATACTTACTTACTCCAGAATTGAATTTACAGATAAAAAGTTGATTTTCCGAATTTTTCGCAGACACCAGATTTGTACCTCCGATAAGCTACTTGTGTTTATTGAATTCTTCGAATATTATAGCCTTTTTTACCTCCAGTATCTAAGAAGCTTAGCGAGAGGTGCAGTATTCTTTCTCGAAAAATCAACTTTCTTCATCAGTTGATATGAATCGGAAGTATCACCATTCGACTAAATACGTTACAAAATACTTGAAAACCTACTTCATCATACCACGAACGGATAGGGCAAAATTGGCTTGCTATAACACTCAATTTCCCCCAAAACCTTCATTTTTGGCATTAAATGCAGTTTTCTCCCTTGATTGGACCAATAAAATGAAAAAATCCTAAAATACGGTTGGAAAAGTGAGATGCAGAGGGAGTTCTTCCCGTCACCGACAAGTGGGATTTGGGTGATCCCCTCTGAGCTAGAGTTGTTCGTGTTTTCTAAGATTCAAACATTTTGATTTTCAAACGGCTATTGCAGTAGTTCAAACCGTTCAAAAAGTCTTCAAATTAACAAACCTTGAAAGAAAATGTACCCGGCTTTCTAAAGGTAGCCACCAATTAGGTTTTGGAGTTTTAAAAAAGGATGTAACGGTCAGTTTTATGATAGAAGACGCGGTTTACGAGAGAAAAACACTTGAGATCTCCCCCCCCCCCCCCCCCCCTTCTCCAGCCAAAATAGGAGAGTGTAATAACTTTTTCATTGTTACTGTTTGTGCCTGAAGATGGGATTCGAAGTAATCCTGGAAGAAGCTTTTCGTAATAAATTTTTTTTTCTTCCATGGGATAATCTGAAGGTTCATCTTTGGAAAGAAAAATTAGCTGTCGGTTGTCATGGGTTATCCCGAGATACGACAGCGACGTTGAATGAGTTGATCTTGCAGACCTTTTTCCGAGACACCCCGTGTGGGTATCCTGATCATAGGAACCAACCAATTTTGCAGCAGATTGGTAACACCAGATAGAATGACAAGATGAATAAGAAGAGCAATGAGTTCAGTTGAAAATACGAAATGGCTGAGTCAAGATACTCGTATTTGCTCGTTCAGAAAGTCAGTTAACCGTGCGAAATGCAAACAGACGCTGAAGAAAAAAATACTGGTGAATCATTCGTTCGAGCGAATCCTGGAAACCCACTACAGGGCCTGTAAATCAATACAGGAACTAGTTCGACTAGAGCTTTAATTATTGTCCGATTTGTATGCTATTTTAAGGGATAGTCGTCGGGTATCCCTAGTTGAGCATCTACTAGGTTCTCAACCTTGGCGGAGGGGGGGGATCTGTCTGGAGATAGGTGGTAGATTATAATAATAGCAAAGGATCAGAAGATATTGGGAGACAGGAAAAGACAGGAGTCATGAGACCGAGGTAACAGCTGAGTTCAATACCCAGCTATTCTCGTGCATGTCGCAGTCAAGATTATCCTTAGCCAAGATTATGTAGTAGTCATACAGGGGAGATGATACACATCTCTCACCTGTATAATATACAGGCTAGATATATGATATATTAATCATATAGGGGAGAGTGGGGTAGGTTCGACCAGTGGGGCACATTCGACCATCACGATTTCTCAGCTATTTTTGAATTTAGGCGCAAAATTAGGGTGCTCGCCCTTTGTGGCTGTGGAAAGAAGGTTGGGAAGGCCAAAGGCGTTAGCTGAAAGCAACCTCCACTCCCAATTTGTTGTTTGATGCCCACAAGGGAAAAAGTCATCACGGTAAGCACTTTTTCAAATGCAAAACTCTCCTAGTAACATTTCTGACTTCAAAACGACAGTTAATCCTCTGAATACCTATACATATAATACAGGTTATTTTCACACCTTAGATTTTTGTTTTCGTCACGTGATCAGTATAGGAGCGCATGTTTGTGTAATGGCACTTTGTGGGGTACATTCGACCAGAACTGGTGGGGCACATTCGACCTTTCGTCGACTGATAGAATCTACCCCACCAGTTGTGATGGTTGAATGTGTCCCACATAGCCATTTCCCCTGCGTTATATTTTCCAGCATGCGCAGTGGGTATTGCTGATACAATCGTGTCGAAATTCGAAGGCAATTTTCAACCTTCAATAACCCTCCGAATTTGATCGAATTGGTCAATTTGGAACTGATAAATAGTCGAGGGTCAATCTCTTACCCTTTTATTAATTTGTTAAAGATCCAACTTCAAAATTAGCACGCAATAGGCCTAGGTACTATAGGGCGATGACATTCACAGGGGATCGTCTAGGCCGTAGAGGAGTCGTCTCCAAAAATGCTCATGGTGCTAGGAGGGCTTGACCGAGGAAAGGTTGAGAACAACAGCTCTACGAATTCAATATCCATCGGACCATTCCGTCAAGTAACTTAACTTTAAACTAGGTAATTCGAGTTACCTCATTATTAGTGGAATTTAATAGTTCACTAAACTGAACGACTTAAAGATAAACTTACAGTTTTAATTTAAAATAGTTGTAGTTTCAAATTTTTAACCTTAATAAAATATTATTTCTTGGGTGGGGGGCTATTCAGCATTCTTCTCGACCGTAATTTTTTCGTGTTTTGTAAGTTCTTCTCGACGATGCATCGTCAGATATCTTAAATTTTATGTAGGTTAAAAAATTCGATGAAATTCAACGATTTCAACATTTGAATAAGCAGATCTTACTGATACTTTTCGTATTCTGAGGTCAGCGTTGAGAAAAAGTTGGAGATAATATATAGGTGAACATAGGTATCTTCCACCAGGTCATTAATGACAAAAAAGAACAGGGTAAAAGTAGCATTGTGAGATTAAGTGAATATGGTATCTCTCTGTTTTATTACGTTTACGTTTATCATGTCTATAATTGTGCGACATCTAAGTGTCAGAAATGTGTCTGCTTGCAGCATTTTGGGAGAATTCATTATGCAAACGTAGGTAGTGAGATTATATCGATGACGAATAGGCATTTTACGTTTATCATCAAAAGTTTCAATGTTGGCTGTTTCGTTCCACAATGGAGAGGATAAGTGTGTAAGAGGAATATAAGTGTCAAATTAATCATGTCACTTGAATATTGTAATCGGCATAATGAAGGAATGGAATTAATAAAATTCCTCTTCAAGTATTGATTTGAATGATTCTATGTCAGGAAACAATGAGCTCGAACCATTTATCGGTAGATGAACGGCATTCTCGAAGTTCTTTGACGATTTTTCGTTCCATCTCTGTGATATTATATCGTGCCCAGAAAAGTGAGGATTACTGTGGAGAACGTTATTTAAATTCAAACCACGATTGCAATACTCAACAGAGCATGTCAGGCTTTGTAAAAGCATCCGAAGACGTGTTCAATTTTCTCCGCTTCAGCGGGAAGAATTAATTGGAAATCCTGAGAGACGCTATACGGGTTTTCGTTCGAAAGGAATCTCTTGGTAAGTATCCCTGGATTACCATCGAGTTGGGGCGATTCAAAAAAGTTGTGGTTGGGGAAAAATGTGAATTAGACTGCGACCAGGAGTCGAGGGTGTTATTAAAGTGGTATCAGCTGTTTGAGTTCGGACCAGACGATGAGTGGGGGGAGGAGAGGAGGAGTTGGCGCCTCAAACTAGAAATTAGTCGATAGACGTGGCACGAATACTCAAAAAACCGTGGGAGATGGAGAGAATTCTCAAAAGGGAGACCTCTTTCCCCGGAGTGTTGACGGGAGGATGAAGGGGGAAAGTAATGGAAAAGAAGGCTTGCGTCCTTCCTTCCTATGGACGGCATACCTGATTTTTTTACTTTTTGATGTGGGAGGAAGGAATCGGTTGTCACTCGACTTGGAGGTGCGTTGTAACATCCAGAACTTGATTTGGAGAACAGTCACTCTCAGTCACTCTTGTGTCTGCCGGTCTGACAATATGCAGTTGAGTCAAACAAACGGTCAGTGTTTTCGCGAAGCCTTACCACATTCAAATCCCTCAATATGCATAGGACTGTTCGAATATTCAAGGGTTGTGCGGGTAAGACCCTAGATGGTCTCCAATGAAGGTCATCTCATTCGGAATAGTAGTAGCATCTATGAAGGTATTTAAGGACATCAACACAACAATAGCGAAATACACCGCCAAGTACATGGCACAGCAGCTTCCTCGTGGCCTTCACAGTACGTCACCATTAAATTTTCAGAAAACTTGATATGACCGGATGGAATACTGGCCAACCAAAAATTGAAAAGATTGTTCTTTGGGCAATACATAGCACGGGGGCAACAAATATTCAAACCCGCCATTTACCCTCACGCAACGGCTAAATTTTCAGGAAAAACGGCGTTTATCTAGTTTCTACGTTTGGCCCGATTGAAAATGTGACATACATACAAAAACAGCTTTTACAAACGTCATAAGACATCAAATTGTGAGGGTGGGTTTCACAATTCATTCATCCTGCTTGAATGAAAAACGTCTGCCAAGGTTGGTGGGCAGTATATAGCTTCATCACATTTTTTGTAACATGGACGTATAGAATCGGTTAGTGAACATTTCAGCGAAATTGGTAGAATATTTTCAAAGTTATCAGTATGACAACAAATTTAAAGTTTACGTTTGCCCAGTAGCTACGTGCATCCAATAAATTACACACTCACGTCCACATTCACACACCATCCTAATACCACGGTCAGCTTCAGCTCACAGGTTAAATACTAAAATTCTAACGATATAACAAAACATAAATTAAATACTAAAAGTAGGTGCAAGCAAGAGTACTAGAAATATTTCTCTGCTGCAAGAAGCGTACACAGTTCAATAATTACTAATAACGGTTCTATAGCATAATAACGTTATCACAGTCTAAATATCACAGTAGTTGCACAGCTAATAACTACCTACACATATGCTCAAGTACTTTTAATAATATTTTCCTTATCAGCTACGCGTATCGTTTTCGTTTCCGTGAAGATGACGGGAAGAACAAAAACTGTCAATTTATAATCATGTATGTCAACTTGATTGCTCGTTCCATTTTGTGTGTTATCCATGTGATAGGTAATTGTATGTACTATACATAATGCGTATATGAATAAACTGAAGCGAAAAAAATACATGCAAATATTGGATAAGTTGTGAATTATTTCTGGTTACCGCTATGTAATGTACACTGCTCCATCCAAGAGAAATTTCTCATTCTATGAAAAATAAAAACCGAGACACGGTTTACTTGTTACGAAGACTTAAAAGAGTGTTCCATTCACAAGATGCAGGATCCGCTCGAATATTCTCACCGTCGAATAAATGGAACGGTTTCTTTTCAGCATCTGAGTGCTCCACGCTGTTTTTACTATCCACCTTGGTATGTAGATACTAACTGTAAGAAATTCTCATAGCAATAAATGGTCAAAAAAGATGCTGTTTACATGGGAAACATATAAATCCCAACGGGAAAGTGAGACACTTCTGAAAAAGGTCTTTCTTCTACGAGCTGAATACCAATAACTCTTCCTATCCGTTTCAGGGCTTCTTCAAACATTTTATCGCAGTGGGTTTCCAATCCAACCCTTTGAGTTGCATGGAGTATTGATCGGCTCCACAACATTTATAGTGTTGGAGTTAGGATGATCGGGGGAATGAGTATTTGGGTTCCATTATAACATAGTCGTACGAAGATAATTATTGTGATACAGATGCACGATTGAGCTGGAATGTTTCTTCGACATTTCGTTTTCCCTCTCACATCGGATGAATCCTGTGCCGTGATGAATGGACAAAAAGTTATACCAAAAGAAACGTTACAAATTATAATAACGATTTAGTCGTAGTTCAGTAATATGGTGAGTTAAACCAACACGTTTCTATAGTGCAGTGAGTACCTACCAATCGGAAATTAGTATCTACGTCTACGTACCAGTAATATTATCCGAAGTTAGTAGCAGGTAGGTATGTACCCTTCATCGTTACCTTCAGTTACTAATGATCAGCAAAGAAAAATGAAACTCTGTCTAGTATATTTATAGTAAATAGCACATTTCCTGTAGAAACCTCTTCGCAGGGGAAGGGTTGAACAAATAATGTGTAAAACTCCTGCTATAATGAATGTATCTCTCAGTAGGGAATTGGTTCTTGGAGGACTACTAAAACAACGTCACTTCCATGCTACATATTATATTATATACTGTGAAGCTAGCTATCACAACGACAAACTGAAAACTCCAACCAAATTTTTATTGGTAGGTATACCTATGTATCAGCAGTTCTCAGAAGGTTGTGAAAGAAGGAGGAAATAGACAGCAAGAGATGTGGTGCGATTTGTACCAAATTTAGAGCTTTCCAACGAGAGGTGGACGATTCTCGTGGGCTGGAAAATCAGGACGTTAAATTTTCCCAGGAACGATTGGTTGTACATGAAGAATATTGAAAAAAAAACCAGAAGAATCAACGCTCCACGCTAATAAATTGTTACATGAATATAGCTGATGAGTAGGAGGTCCAAACGCATCATAGTAAGACTGAGTGTCACATACAAGAGAGAGAAAGCGAATTTGTTGGATGAAGAAAAATATTGAGATCGAAAATTCGTCTGAAAAGTTGAGTGGGCAGTATAGCTTCCTCAATTTTGTAACATGGACGTATATAATCAGTTATTGAACATTTCAGCGAAATTGGTAGAATAGTTATGCCTATGACAATAAATTTATATTTATATTAGTAGCTCATCCAATTGTGGCGAAATTTGGAGGTAATTTTCTTGGATCCAGCCAACTACACGAGCGAAATCAGTCCATTAGGAACTACTGAAAAAAATCGTAGTTTCAGGAAATTCGACACAGACGGACAGCCAGACACGGAACCAAAGTTGTTCAGAAAGCTGTGGAACGTAAAAAGCAAGTAGAAATTTAGATTTTGGGGGACAACATTTTTTAAATTTATTTCACGAATGCAGAACTCCCTATTTTTGGAAGTGAGGAAGCAATAAAGAGCTGTACCTATTTCACAGAAAGATGACATACAGCTCATTTTGAATTCCCGTCCATCTGCGAATCTCTCGAAGCCACGATAGCTGTTTGCGGTCAATTCCTCTTCATCCCTCAACCTCGTCCCCAAGAACTAACCACAGGGATGCGTATGTACCGATGTCTTCTGAAGATGTGGCCCAGGTAACTGCCTGCTTTTCGACGTTCTTGAAAAGCGCTGTTTGACTGTTGATCTAGAGGAATACTGATGTCACACATTCAATCTACGTACATCTACTCAATCAAAGCTGAGGTTAGGAGGAGATCCTAATATTGCATGGGCCTTCCCATTACTAGAAGGACACGCATGGTTAGATATCCCTGGAGGGAGCTTACATTATTTAGTTCGGCATGAGAAACGAGAGGTCGAAGGAATGTGTGACACGCCCAGGCCCTGGCAGTCCATCTTTACCGCAAACGGGAGGAGAGCGGGTTCCATAAACCTTAAATTCGCCAGGCTATTAATAATATTACGTACGGTGATAAGGGCTGGAGGTTATTTTGTCGCTATATATCTCTTTGCTTCAACTTACCTTCTCGGGATCCCTTTACCACCCTCAAGTAAACCCTCTACGACAGGTTCGGTTTATTTATGAATGAATTGATCCGGTGGAATCGTTGAGACCTTGAGAATATGAATTATAATACCGCGAAGGCTCTGTAAAATATTATAGAGTAAGAAAAATTGTTGATCCTCGGATCTATGAAGGATTATCTTGATGATTTATGCTTTCCATATGCTTCGAACATAAATACTCTACAATACAACAAAAATATCATTATATCAATAATTTATTAAATGCCGACATTCCTTTCACTAGAACTTTGACTTAAATTCAAAAACTGTATTCTGATTTAAAGAGGAATTTTCGATTTTGAAATGTCACAGGAGAGCTAAAAACGTTCAAAATTGAGGCTGGAGAACCAATGCAACGGATCTAACGTAACAACTCGTCTTTCCCATTTAAATTTCTAACCAAGCAAAAGCCGAATAGACGCTGTAAATTGTTACGCTAATTGTTGTTGGATGGTATACCTATGTAATTTTGTGATGCCACGGTTCCGACACACAGTTCATTGACAAGATCGGTTACCTACATGGTGTCCAGAAATTAGGCGGAAGAGAAAGGCCACTTTCAGCATACGATGAGGCAAGGTAGACCACTTTCTATGAGAAGGTAAGCAGGCATTGAGTGAGAAGATACTATTCACTGTGCCGCTTATTACGGAGCAAAGCTTCTAAGTGTATCTCCATAGAATCGTGTACAGCTGGTGGTGAAAATGTCCGTTTTATTTAGAACTAAGTTTGAACTATAATCGAGTTTTGAAAGAAATAGATCTCCTGGTTTTCTAAAGCCATTATTTATCGAGTAAATGGGAAGTTTTACATGCCAGTTCGATCGTTTTATAACCAGTGTCTTTTGCGCGGTGTTTTTCCTGCAATCTGGAAGATGAGCAAGGTTTTTTCGCTTAAGAAGCCTGGACGGGGAAGAAATCTGTGCCGAGGTGAGGTAGTTAAACAAGAATACGAATAATAAAAGAATGTAACATTGTTGAGATCTATAAGAAACTACAGCTGTCAATATAATTTCTGTGAGATTGGAATGGTGCTATATTTCTTTGCATCTACCTTGTTGGGTTGAATTTAAATTCCAGTGGGTGACACCACTACACATCGCACCATTTGGATATAAGTAGGTAAAATGTGGAGTGTCCTGCCCCGTGAAATTCAGCATAGGATTCAGGAGTAAATAAGCATGAAACTCAGCCCTTGATGCGTTGGAACACTTCGTCTTCATCAAGTAAAAATAGATTTAGAGGATATTGCGGTATCCAACAACTTCGAGAGGAGGGGAAAAACGTCACGTAAATCGAATGGCACCCCCTGAAATCGCTTCTAGCGGCCGTAATGCCAACAAAAGTTTGAGAGAGATTCATGGCGTTCTGGGAGAGAGGGAGAACGAGATTAATCGTTCCTCCGGCCACCGTGAAGGACGGGAGAGCCGGTGAAGCCACCCCCTGTTCTTTTGTGTCCGGTAATAATCATAAATCCGTCCTGAGAGTCACCTCCTTTCTCCCGTGTTGTTTCCTACTCTGCCATAACACAAACAAAACTTTCTTTTTGCTCCTCCCAGCTCAAAGTGTTCGGTACCCAGGCTGGATGGGGCTGGAGTGCATCGTCATGACCACCTACTATACGAGTAACAGCGAGGCCAGAATACAATAATACCCTGTGTAGGATCTGTCCTTGCGGGGTTAGTGTACTGCGTCGGATCCTCTGTGGGCCGATGAAATCTAGGTCCATGAGGTTCTAGCTGTAGCTGCGTCCTGTAGTCGTATGCAGCGTATGAGGGTTCGAATCGCTGTGAAAAATACCTTTGTGAGGAAGGAGAGAAATCCTGAAATTCTCCGTTACCCCACACAGGTCCCTTAAAAGGGCCAGTGACCGGAGGCTGTCCTACTGTGTTTGGCAAAATCCCTGCGCGGTCCCGATATAGACTCGAAAACGAGCCAGTAGGCACAGGGTCCCTATCTGGTGTATGTGTGTAAGTTTTCCTACACGATTTTGAATTCGAACCCACTTCTCTAGTTCTGGTGATAGTTGGAGTGCTGACAATGATACTGATACCACTTTCGTACCTGGTTGAGAGTGCGGAAGAATCCGCGTTCGTTGGGGTCAATGTCGCGGCCTTCTCTTCTATCTGATTACCATTCGGCTGTAGGATCGGGATGAGAGAAAGTTCCACAGTCTGGCCGAAATGATTTCGCCCCCAGAGTGTACTGTTGCCGCCTTTCCTTTCTACGTCGATATTGTGGACGAGATCCCCATATATCTCTTGCGTGATAATACAGGGCCGTTGTAGGAGCTTACCGAGGATGATTTCCATCCTTGAAGCCTCTATCGTCAAAGTGCTGGGCTGAAGATTCAAGTATTCAACTAGATGGCGGTCGCGCGAAGGTCATTTGTAGTCTGGAAGTTCCGATGGTCGCAGGCGTTCGAGAAGGCTGAAGAGGCGAAGTTGAAGGCCTGGAAGCTAATGCCTTTAGTGGGCTCGTAGACCGGTATATATACACCTGGAAGGGGAGCCGGTAATTAGGCGAGCCAATCAGCGTTGAGCGGGTTCGCGGATTCGTGAGTGACGGTGGCGCAGCCTCCGGTGGATCGGGTGAACTACGTATAGATGCTTCTGATTGACTTCGGGTAAGACTGTCTTGACCTTGAGTTGACCTCACAAGGTAGGTGAGATGATTAATTAGCACGATCTCGTCTGATGCTACGTTTTCCATTTTTCCTTATGCTTTCTTCATGAAAGGGTGTAAAAAGATCGTGTACAAAATTTCATCGCGATCGAGTTATGAATAGCGGATACAACAGATATTTCGTGTTTGTCAATATGCCGGGGTTTATTTAGGTATTTCCGCTGTACGATCTCTACAGGTGCTTCTTCAATTTTTTTGTTTGATTAGTCTCGGAACTTTATCAAGAGGAGGCGTGCGAGTTTCATAAAACTCGGCGAAGAAATAGCTGAGATATTTTTCGTGAGCCGATATGCTGCACGATCCTTTTTCTCGCGGCTGTTGCAAGTAAGCTGGCTTGTATTTATTTTTCTTGAATTATTCGTCTTCGTTCCCTCTAGGTGTGTAGGGTTGTTCACTTTTAGATGTGTTCATATTTCTTCTCTTTAGATGCTTGAGAGATGTTCTTTCGTTCATCGGTCACTTTGTTTTATTATTCAAAATTTCTATTTCGATCCCCGTCCTCAGGTTGGTCGGAATTTAGAATTTTTCCTGTTTTAGTTTTCTCGTTTCTTGTTCATTCTTGGTGTTTGGTGTTTCCGTTGTAGTTTCGTGGAGTTTATTTTCATCTCTCAATAAATTGTTTCTTAGGGGTCCGTGTGGTCGTTCCTTTACCCGTGGTTTCGTTGATCACGGTCGCGATTTTTCTCGTTCGTGGCTTTATATATAATTTCGTATTTTTTTAAATTTTTTCTCTCTCCTTTCTTCTTTTGGTGTATATATTCTTGTTCGTAGGATTTTACGAAGTGCTCTTCTTGATTGTGGTTATTTATTGATAAATACGCCACACCCTGTTTGTTTTCTTCCGGAGGTACTACCTAGCGAGGAAGCGATTGCTAAGGTACATATAAGGTAGGTAGGTGAGTTAAGGTGGACAAAAAAGTATTGGGTAGGTAAGTTGTTGCCGAAAAGAGGGCCTACCTATACGGGTCCAAGATAAGTAACGACATTTTACAGGATTTGACAGAAACGAACCAGAATATATTGGATTTGCAATTTTGTTTCGGCTTTGTTCGTCACTTGTCTGATCTCTTGTTTTCTTTCGACTCTAGTTGTTTTTCATATTAATTTTCTGCGATATAAAAAAAAATCGATTTTTTAAAGGGATAAACTATCCACAGCTGGCCATCCTTATAATAACCTTTAATATTTGGAATATCCTTTAATTTTGAGGCAATTTGGGGAAACTTCATTTTCCATGGTAGATTGAGGTATAACAGAGAGTTGCTGTACTTCCCGTCATCTGTAAACGTTCAACGTTGGAAACGTCACACCATGATGATAAGGGAAGACAGACCAATGGCCTTGAAGCATTCTCCACACGTAGTTGAAGATGACTGTAACCTCTCTTCCCTTGTACCCGAAGAACTACACGTATACGGGAGGAGCATCCATCAAGCCAATAGTCTGTCTCCCAGTAATTTCCACGGTTGGATGTGTAAATATGGCGGGATGTAATACGATCTAAATGTATCCAGATGCAAAAGATCTTTTGGCAGATATCGACTAAAACAATAGCGCAACAATTTTGAGTTCGAAAGGTGAGATCCGTCTTTTGTCAGACGAATTTGGATATTATTTGGACTTTTGCCATTACGAATTGGATAAGTATTTGGATATTAAAAAGTTCCATTCATGTAGCCGGAGTTGGTTAGCGAATTTTCAAAGAATAATTTTAACCGATT
>JAEMON010000005.1:1613414-1638225 GCA_030264115.1 Lygus lineolaris
CTCTAAACGGTAAGCATCCGGGGGTCCAGGGGGCTTGGCCCCCTGGCGAGGCGCGCAGCGCCGAGTTTTTCTTCCTATTTCGACAGATGATTGGTGTTTCGAAACCAACTTGTTGTTAGCACTTAAAACACTGGGTTCATTCTTTACTCCAACTAGGCGAGATTTTTTTTCTTAACTGCCAGTTGTTAGAATATTATTGTGAAAATATTATTTACCTGCTATATATAATCGTTGAAAAATAGATTTAAAATAAAATCAGGAACATTCTTTAAACTTTTTAGTTCGATTCAATCCAATTACGAACAACTATTAAGTTGAACTTGTTTGTAAAACTAATCTCCTTCTTTGATTTGGACTATAATATAGTGTCTTCAACGGTCCCGTCTTGTCGCAGATCAAAGTACCTATTCCTTGTGAAAATGAACTGGGATAGCATACTTACTTGCCGTAGAGATCCTTTAGTTCATTGTATTTCTTCAAAGAAATAGGCAATTCTCCGAAATAAAGTTGTTCAGGAGCAGTAAGGTAGCCACGTTTCCTCTTGTTCGTATGATTGTTTGTATGATGGTGATTGAGTTGACATGCAAGCCAATTTATAACAGGTTTCTCACACCACAGGTAATCATCAATTACCTTCAGTGTACTTATTTTTAACGGTATGATCTCAAACATAAATTAAAATTCTCAACTCAAATATAGAATAAATAATTATTCTGATTAAATCATATCTTAATTAAAAACACGTACCTAGCGGAAAAAAACAATATTTATTATAATACAATATGATAATAACATAACATATTATGCATTTCGGTGTTATCTGAACGATCGAGGGTTTATGTAAGGTATCTCCGTTTTCAATTATATGGAAATATCTGGAACGATGTATCCGATTCCTAGTTGTAGAAGTTAAACTGTAAGTGGCATACTTATCGGTGGGACTTGAAATATAGAATCAAGTTGGTTGATGAAAAGAAACAATGGATCAGTTGATCTACATGAGTTGATGGTGATGCTGATCAGAGTGATCAGCTTGATTTACTGTAGGTGATCGAAAATCTCACATCCCAATCATGTGTGGCAACTTAACCGTAGAACACGGTAGGCACACTGGCAGAAGTAAATCTAAACCTACCTTATATGAGACATTCAATTATCAATTTCGTTTTCTTTTCTCTACCATGTGTGACAACTCAAACAAGGTACGTGGTGACCTGCTTATCATATAGATAGATTACGTGAAGAGCAGTTAGATCCTTGGAGAGCAAATCGGCTGGTGTGCTCGTATGAAATATGGATGCGGTCTCCAGAGGTTGGAAGAAGTCTTTTTAATGTATGGTCAGAGGTGAAACCCCTGTCACGAAGTTTCAGAAGGGAAATGAAAACTTGATAAGACTGAACGTCAACTGTGACCTTCCCGCAGTATTCATTGTAGCATGAAAGCAGAGATGAAGATACCCTGGGTATCCTAGACAAAACATCACAGCACAGGATGCTAGTGACTCTCGTTTTTCAAGTACCCATTCACATGCATTTTCACTACATCGCAGGTAGGTACACATACATTTTTTCGGTATAGGAAGTCAATTTTTGCGATGATAGACAATGATACACCGGAATAATGGGGAATGATCGTGTATGAGAAAATCGAATTTTTTCCACTCTTCTATTGTTAATAGGAATAAAATAACACTGTTAATACAAAGAAAAAAATAGTTAATCTTTCTGGTGTGACGAAAATTCGGAATAAAATCTCAGCAGTTTGAAAAACAGGCGCCATTTCGACGGCCCTTGAGCCACCCGGTAACACGTCACACTAAAAGAACAACTGAAAGAGAATGTGCAGAGATCACACAGGGAGCAGTGAAAACATAATTTAGTTAAATAATTGATTATTATTAATTAATTAATAATTAATTCAATCAATTATATAATTAAGTTAATTATATTCTCACTAATCTGGGGCTAAAACAGTGTTGTTTTTGTTTGGTTGACAGGCCTTCACGGATTTTGGCCAATGACAGACGACACCCGTTACAACGTAACTTTCCCGCCATATTACAAAAATGAAAATTTTAATAAATTTTCTAAAATTACAGATACATTATTTTTGCTCTACGGCTTCAATATTGTTTCTTTTAAGCCATTACCTTACAGAAAAAAAAATTAAAAAAATTGATGATAATTCCCCATTTTCTAACATCACCATCGCAACTTGTCAATCACCACCAGAACTGCCAAATTAGAACATTTTCCTCATCGACAAAAATGAATCATATGGATTCTCTATGAGTCTTGAATATCCAATTCTTCGAAGCAATAGTAAGGTTAGATGGAATCATTGGGGCTTATCAGAACGAATGGGATAATCCGCAATCATGTTTAGTACGAGTTCCTTATTTCTAACAGTAACTAGAGTGTAAATATCAAAGGATAGGTACCTACCTAGAAGGGTTTAGAATACAAGGGGCATAAGTTTTAGTTTAGCGATTTCTCAGTAACGGACTTCAAAGTTCAATGAACTTTGCAAATCAGGTGGTGCATTGAATAGACATTAGTAGTGTTTTAGAGTTACCTTTCAGACGTCCCAAAAATTGAAGTAGACCGAATCAAAAATGGAATCGGACGACATTACGGAACCAGGTAGCACTTATGCCTTTTGTATTACAAATAATTTTATGATTTCAATGTTTCGCCGGGTTGTATTTACCTCGTACCTACCTAGTGATTTTTTTAAATAATGGGTTCAACATACAACCTGGGTAGGCATACCTACCTGAAAAGGAATTTCTTCCTCAAAAAAATCAACAAACTTATTACAAAAGAAAAGAAAGTGGAATTCAGAAAAAGAAAGAACTAACGTTCTTGTTTGTGACTGATGATGGTCTTACCGTCGAAATCGATTCAACTTTGTAACTCATTATTTTCGTGTAAATAGAAAACGTTTTTCATTAACTTGGTTTATTTTTATTGAACTTGGTTTCCACAACTTCATCCCGAGTGATTCAGTTTGTATCATGAGAATCACAACTGTCCATCCAGACATGTCACCCCACGAAATTCTCGGAGGAGGGAGAAAATATCAATAGAATTAAGCAACGAAAAACCTCGGACATTTGAGGAAACAGGAAGCTGAGCGAAGAGGACAGATGGCTGGGTATCCAATGATTGCGGAATGGAAAGGATGGCAATCTCACGATGGGATTAAAGTGCTTATAAGATACCTAGAGTGCTTCTATTCTCCTCCAATTGTGCCCCTTGTCCCAACCAGGACGAGCATTTTTTTTTTCTTCCAAATGAATCAGGGTACAAGGAACGTAAATGACGTCTGCCCCTTGTATTCCAAACATATTTTGAGTTTGATGAGTGCATTTTTGCTTCCGAATCTACCAAGGCACTGTTCTCACTTTTGGGAAATGACTTTTTTTCCTCCAAAATCAAAATTTCAACTCGCGTTTCATGTTTTAGACCTCAAACTCAAACTCAAACTCAAACTGGTTTTTATTTGCAAGATCCATGTACATGACAATGCAAACGTCGAGATTAAATAATGAAAAAAACAAACAAAGCACAAAGCATCAAAACAGCAGTAATTTGGGCTCAGTGATACAGTAAGGACAGTAGAGGACAGTAGTACAGTGATACCTACCTGGACAATTTTGGTTTCGTGCCTGTCTGTCTGTCCGGGAACCTTTCCAACACGCATAACTTCCACAATTTCCATCCGATTTAGATGACATTTTCAGGAATTAAGGATAAGCCCTAGATGGTCCCCTGTGAAATTCATTACCAGCCGACCAACGGCCTCTGCGCATGCGTAAACGTGAAATCTTCGAAACATCAATTTCTCGCGACCTAGTGGTCTGATTTCGCTCAAATTTGGAGGGTAGTTGAATATGATTGAAGGCTTGATGGTATACTACGAGTTTAATCAAGATCGGATCAGCGGTATCGATTCCGCATGCGCAAAACTTGATATCCTTGCAACACGTATAACTGTTTACACTTTTCATCCGATTTTGATGAAATTCTTAGGGATCACGCGGGTTAGGCCCTAGATGGTCCCCTATGGAATTCATTCCCAGCAGACCAACAGTAGCCTCTGCGCATGCGTGAACGTTAAATCTTCGAAACATTAATTTCTTGCGACCTAACGTTCTGATTTCGCTCAAATTTGGAGGAAAGTTGTGAAACGGAGATTCAATAATGCCCAATGAGTTTCATAAAGATCGTATCAGTGGTACCCACTGCGCATGCGCAAACGTGAAACTCTCATAACTTCGACAATGTCCATCCGATTTCGACGGAATTTCCAGGGATTGTGCAGGTAGTAATCCCATTGATGATTTTTTAAATATAAATATATGTTATATAATCATGTTATGGATACGAGGAAGCTACGTGCCACACCCAACTTGGCAGACGTTTTTTCTGAGCCACAGTTTTCTAAATCAGAACTGAAATGCGAAGTATCCTCATTAGGTACCCATTTCAGCAGTGAACTCCGTTCTCACGTTAGTCGCACTAGTGCCTCTTGTATTCTGGGCCTATGGATTCATAGGTATGTACTCCATATGTATGTAGGTATGTTTTCCAGGCTATAAACCCATGATTTGAGACTAGACCTGTTTATTGACGCTTTTAAACCGTTATAAAAGACGTTAACTTCACATAAATATTATTATTTGGCTATTATTACATACATTGAAACACATAATATATATTTAGACATTTTTATCAAATGAGACACCCAGGTATTTTCTAATACATTTCAAAACTTTTTTAAAAAATTTGAAGGAGACTGTCATTGAGTGTTGTCGTGGATGGTTGTAAGGAGCTATGACTCACACACGTCGGTGGAGGGAGGGGCTATTAATCAAATGCCAAGTGACAAGAGATACAGGTGAACCATAGCTCATACCAAAATAGCTTGGATTCACAGAGGCAATGATTGTTGCTGGTTTACAGGATTTACGTAAACAGAAGGTAGTTTGCTTTACATAATGTTGTGCCCCACCGCCTGGTCAAAAGTTTCCCACTAGTGGGGCACGTGTGACAATTTTAAACCACATTTCGGCGCGTTATTGGAAGGGTTTTCCCATGCCTTAACAGAGGAATTCTGAGTGTGAGGAATTCCTTAACAGAGGAATTCTGAGTGGTAGTGTAAGAGTGCATTATATGGATAGATTCAAGTTAAAAAAGGTGTTTTAAACTAACAAGAAGAATGGTATAATCGTCATATGTGCAAAAATGGTCATAAATGTGCCCCGCTCTCCTCTACCCACTGTTGAAAACTCATTTTTGGTGTTTTACATTTGATACGTAAAATACAAAATCGAATTTAAGAATCCAGAAAAGAAAATATGGGGAAAATAACAAACAGTTGTGCGATAATTTGCAGCATTTTTTACATAATATATTATTTCAGAAAATATCTAATCCATATCACATATTTCATGGATATTAAAAAATAAGTAGGTACTTACCTACATTTTTTAGTTTGATAGTTCGTATTGATTTTCAAATGCCCCTCCCCATCCCTAATAATAAAATGTAAAATGCTGCACAATGTCCAAAAATATCCACGGGTGAATTTATTCACAGTGGATGAAATTATTGTTAATATTGAATCCAGATCAAATTTTGAATCATCTGCTAGCAGAGTATATCATATTATCCAACTTGGTTCTGCTAGCTTTGATAGTTCCTCCCACAACAAACCTTCATAACAGTTCCACCCTTGGAATGAAAATAGTACCGAGGACTTATCGGAGAAAACTTTTCCAGCTCATCTGGTGAATTCTACACCCTCTCCACGCCTTTCATTTCAATAAGCGCGTGGAAACGTATTAAAACGGCGAAGGACTCGAATTATTCATGCAGGCCGAGGGAAAACGTAATAATTTTAAAGGGAGTCTGTGAGACGAACCCCACGCCTGTGCCATCCCTTTTATTATGCAGATTGTTAATTTAAACCTTGGAGCTACAGATATTTTGGGAGTATTAACTTGAAGGGGCGCTGAAATATTTACTATAGCATGACAGATTTCCTTGGTCGCCACCAAATCTGATTCTCTGAGTCGGCAGAAATGAAAAGCAAATAGAATTTACATCACTCAAAAGTCAGGAGTGTATTTATAGGTATGCGAGCCTCTACGACTCCCCCAACTACTGACGTAACCCTCTCTTACATGGGTCACTCACACAGTAACAAATAGCTTTCCAAATTCAGTAGATATTACTATATTGAACTCCTGCAACAGTGGGTAGAACATCAAGGTTCTTGTTTATTCGAAACATTGGTTACAGTGAACTGCACACACAACTTATGTACGTACTATACTGACATCGTTTTTCAGTTCACAAATTCCAAGTTTAACAATGACTTCTGTAAAAGACAAAATGGTTCAAGTCGATTTGTTCAAGAAGGTTTGCAGTCAGTTCAAGTTCTTCTTCACCACGGTCATCATGTCAGCTCTCTTTGGAGGTGTAATTCCTAATAAGTCGCCGTTAATAATTTGGACAGAACAGTAGATAAGTCTTAACAAACCTAACATATGTCTTCCTAACAAACATCAATTGCAATTTACGACTAGGAGTTCCTGTGATGTACCTACTATCATATTGGTAAGCTGTACCATGGGTACCTACGTGGTTGGTTTGAATTAATATTTTCAGTCCCCTTGGAAGATGAAGAACGGCCGAACAAAATTGAAACAATAATTATGAAAATCGGTTTAATAAGTGCTGATGTAGGTAGAAAAAAATTATTACAAAACGGTTTTTTATTTTCTGTATAAATAACCTTTCTTCGAAGATCCTATAGGTATACGGTAAATAACTACCTACCTTGAATGTATCGCGAGTTTCACTATAAATTCTTGGGGAAAATGAGTAGGTAGGTACCTACTTGTAAGAATTATTGTTTCCGAGAGCTGTCACATTCATGAATAACAAAACTAAGTTGGTAACTAGTTGGTAACTAAGGAAGCTTCTCGAAGTAAATAAGAAACATAGTTTGGTGAAATCGAAAAAAACTTGCATTTCATCATGGGATCTTTGAACAGGGGATTCGGCCTATTCGGAAGAGATTTGCAATTCACACTCGTGTTTCCTACCTCTCTTCTGTTCAAACCTTGAATCCTTACAGGGAGCGTACAGTTGGTCCTAAAATGCTCTACTAGGTCTCATTCAACGCTAAATATTATGATATATTTCAAATCGATGGACAAACTATACCTTCCTATTTGATGTTATCGAGGTATAGGGCGGTTCGAAAATTGCATCCCCTATTTTACACCCCCCTTAGAGAATACTGACGGTAACCCCAAGCTTCGGGGCACAACTAGACCCCAAATGAGGCCGGTAGGTATACCAAATTTAATTAATTTTGGTCCATGGTAACCAAGGAAAGTGCCACGTACGGAGGATTTTTTTTTTTTTTTTTTTTTCATATAGATTTTTGGATTTTGCGTGAGTACCTATATTGGAACGTAAAACATCAAATTTTGAGGGGTCAAACTAATTTTTCAAGTAATAATAAACCAAAAACACACAATTCAGTGCACTCTGCTTTTGTGCTGTCGGCCAGCAACTATCCATCACCATCCTACATAGAGATGAGATCAGCGAAGTGTTTCGGCCCATAATATCCAGAGCCACGTGTTTCTGGCCATCTTCATGCAACGCGCTAACTCGAAAGAAATTACCCGAAGCATATTCCACATTTCCATGATTTTAGGCGCTAGGCTTTGAGTGAAACGCATCGGTGGGTCCGCGGTATTCTTCTCAACACTCAACAACAACGAGTAAACGACAAAACATTCCTCACCTATTCAAGGAAGAATTGACTTTCCATAAGTAATTAATTAACCTTCCATCAGATTTGTATGAGATCTATTTGTCATGAAACTACGAGTAAGTAGGTACCTACCTACCTGCAACGTAATTAGATTTTCTCCCCCACAGGAGTAAAAATAAAATAAAACTGAGACACCCTACGAAGGTTTCATTTTAGAACTCATGAATTCTGAAGTGGGAGGTAAAAAGTTTTATGTCACGGGATGACTATTTCAGGCACTGGGAATGACCGTATTACAAGATTTCATCATGGACTTTCACGTAAGATCATCTTTACCAGATGAGAGCTCAGATAAGAGCTGAGCCCCCTCAGTCTTCCTTATTAGTCTTTGTGCTATCGAGGACGTCGACAGGCACTTAGTGCGTACGTAGGCGTAGTACGTAGTCTACGTTAAAGTTTTCTTCGGCGATTTTATTACCAGACGACTTGTTGCGGAACACCGGTAAGTGGGGGATAACTCGTACTGAAGGTTGGAGTTTAGTGGCTTTGACGGCATCCTCGCATTTTGATACGATTAGCATGAAAATAATTGAAGCCTACAAAGCAGGCAGGACATGATGTTACTTGTGTAAAAGTCACACAGACTAGCAAGGGGGCAACTGTAGCGAATAATTGAATCAAAATCAGTTAAATTTCAGACTAAAATCTTGTCTAATTCGACAACAAACTCCCAAAATATAACCTGCAGAGCTCCATTATAAGAGAAGTTGAAATGTGATCGTAACTGACAACCAATGTGCCTACTTGAGCGTCAACTGTAATGAATCCGTGTTTGGGAATGATTATAGCTTCATTGATAAGTTCTGACGACTTATCCGGGCAATTGAAATTTAACGGATCCTAGAAGAGCAGTAAAACCTAGGGCCAACCTGATCAGGATCAGTTGAGGTAGCTCTGGCCAGTCTCACCGGGGCAGGACACAAGTTATGGCCTGTTCTTGTTTCATAATTTTGAGTTTGGTCTCATGTTCTGGATAATTCCAAGTTGTTCTTGACGTAGAGTAAGGAGTAATGCAAAATAAAGATACTAAGTAAGAACTGAAAGTTGAACAAAAAAGTTATAAACGGGGCAGAAATTTCACGCAGAAACGAACTTGATCTGGGAACCTTTCGGTTTAATCGGAATAATTACGTATTAGTGATTTCTATAACGCCATTTATATGCATGATGTTGTGTTACTGGGTGACCGCAATGATAACAGATGACGAGTTTATGATAAGCACGATGCATAGTGGAAAAATCGACCAATGGCCTCCGGTTTTATGACATTTTATACTGCGCCGAAATCACAAAGATGGAAATAACGGCCTCGCAACTTCACCATTTTTGAACTGTTTTTCGATTCTAGGTTAGTGCTTTTGATGTCTTTAATAATTTTCTTTGTTTACCTCAACCATGTCTGTTTGTATTGTTTCACCCGATCGGATAGTCGCCGCTTTCTTTGTATTTGTTACTCATGTATTTTCTGACCTTGGACCATACGAGCGGGGCTCGAATCCGGGTCAACTGATCATGATCAACGCAGCACGTGATGACGTGGAATCCACAGTTATAGAATTGATTTATTCTTCACTAATACCTAATAATTTAGAGGGCATTATTCGTGTGATGGTGTCTTTTTGATCTCAGTAAGTGATGACCACCTCAGTCCTCACAAACTACTGGCAGTATAGCTCCATCCTCTGCCCCCAAACACCGCACCTTTTTCCTGGCTCCTCTGATCCTCAGAGAGATAGCTCGTATCACTGCTAGTTGCAGCTTCACTCTCATCCAGGAGATTACTTACGATAATGGTTTGGTCCATTTTTCGGTCAGTGTGGCTGCCAATCTCCTTGAGAACACTGCAAACTCCCGGTGCATCACTCCGTCGCAGGAAATTTTTAATGGAGAAAAGGATCCTCGGAGATCTTCTGCCGCTCCACAGTTATTCATGTACCGAGAATTCTCCTTTTATACGAATTCCTCATTCATGAAGCAATCATGTACAAGTAGGTATACATACATCGAATGGTGACGTCTAGGGTGTATTATTTCTACAAACAACAGATCAGCTTATAGACCGCAACTGTAAGATGATCGCTTGTTCATTCCAGCCTACGGGCTTCGCTGACACTTATCCAATCTACATTCAAAGGCTATTATCCTCTAACGAGTTTCCAACACATTGCACTAATATGCTCTTCGGAGCGAGTATATTATGCGGGATAAACTTGAGATCCATTTTGAAGTCTCTCCCTCTACCTCATCCAAACTCAGACTCATTCAACCTCAAAACCAACTACTTATCTGTTAACGCCATTCTTTGAAGATGATGACGATGCTCCTGTTGCAATATGTTTGGTTCATTCACGGAAATAAAATCATTGCAGAACTTTCGAAAATGTCTGCATAATTATGTAGGTACCTGTTCCCTTCATGCCAATATTAACCCAAGGTCGACTCGTCGAAAAGTATCATTAGGCATTATATATACGAGGTTTGCCTCGTACAAGAGGTTTGCCCTTTGAATATCGTCTGAAAAAACAACAAAACTCCATTAGCTTCCTCGCCATAGTGGAGTTCAAAGACTGTTCATCTGCTTGGTCCTTGGACGTGTTTTTTAGGAGCAAAAATTTAAAAAAATCTCATTGCTCTGATTTAAAAAAGCTACCCTATTTCACCTTCATTGTTCGTAATACCATTTCAAACAATAGGATACCGTCAAGTGTCTTATATAAAATTGTCCTACATTCTGTCATGCAGATCAATCCTAGATACACAATGAGCGTTACCCGGTGGTCTGGTGTTGTAGCATTTTTCTGAAGAGAAAAAATCAAATTAGAGGAGAGGAAGAAGAAAATCGTTTATCAAAGAAATAATATAGACTACAACTATACAACAAGGTATTTAAACGACTGTAAGTACTAATATTGGCCTCTTTATAATATGAAAGTCTTAAAATATGATAACTGCATTGAATTACCAATAAATTATAATAATTATGTTAAATCTACAACTGAATTTACCTTTAAAACATGTTAAGATGGGTTGGGCAGTATAATAGTTTCCTTACTTTTGTACAATAACGTATACTCGCAGAATCAGTCGTTTCAAGGAAATTGGTAGGATAGGTCCGGAATCAAGAAAATGAAATCAGAGTAGATGATTCTAAAGTATTTTGTCCAGAATTAGCCCAATGACGACAAATATAAAGTTTGACTCAATAAACAAGTTTCAAGTCAAATAAAATATTTAAAAACGCTCATTCTCGATATGTGAAAATCGGCCAACTTTTCTGAGAGCCATTGTAATTATCCCAAAATTGAAGCGTCGAGGGCCTCCTTTCCAAACTCTACAACGAAACCATATGATGCTGGTAACGTAAAAAGTAAGTACAAATTCGATGATAGATGCACCTCTTCTTTCACTGCGAATAGGTAATAATAAGGGTAATGTTACCAGCCCTCCCCCTGAGTACTTAAGATGATGAGAACGATGGAAGGTCTGGAAGGGACTTCGTAAAACTTAGATGATCCTCTTGAAGGGGAACAGTATCCAGACCACAGGGACCGACTCTTTTTGTTCCCTTAGTCTCAGAGTCAGGAAATCATAGTTCCTTCGGAATTTCAGAGCTATCTGCTAAAATTTGGTTATGTGCCTTTCTTCATAGTAGTATTATTTGTTCCGGGCAAATAGAATTGGGTTGATCGCCTCAACATAACTCCCTATCTATTTTCTAATCAATATTTGAACCTCCATATTTACGGCAACACCAAAAATATTTTTGGGGAAAACCTCTAGAATAGAGAGGATCCAGAGAGAGACGCTGCTGACAACCCGAGTTTGAGTAGGAAGTACTTGACATGTGCCTCCCTCGACAGTCCCTAAAAGGGAGAATGTTTGGTGCTGTAAGAAGAGTCTCACAATAACAAGGTGAAATCCTCAGTCCCACAAGATTTATCTCTTCCTCAAGGTGGGTTTTTAGGCTTATCCCGACACGTTTCCTTTTGAAAAAATCCAGCATCCCTCTCTTCTCACCTACAAATGTGAGAGATTGGCTTCGTCTACTCTCATAACCCCGAAACATTTTCACCGCAGACCCTGCCATCTCTATCACTCACCTTTCCTTTTCTTACTAGTTGGGTACTTTATTTACCTTGAACTCCTTCCCTTCAACCTGACTCGGAGATTTCTCTTTAAAATTTCACATTTTTTCGTTTTCACCGAGACCAGTTTCCTCCAAGTCACTGATTTTTGTTAGGAAGGAAAACTCTGGGATAATAATAATCACAGGCAGGCCAAAATTGAACGGAATGAAAAATAATTCTGAACATCGTGATAAAATTACGAAAAAGGTAGGTAGGTAGGTACTTACCAACAGGATCTTTGTAATTGGGTGATCTACCTACCTACTCGTACAGAAGGTAATATGTACTTTAACGTTTTGCAGCTCTTTTAATTCAATTCTCGGATTTTACGTATCTTGAAATGTAAAACAACAATTTTTGGAGGGACACAATTTTTATTGAAAATAATAAAACAAAACATCTGGTTCAGAGCGATCCTTGGATAAGATGGCTCAGAGTATTTAATTTGGTGTATTTTCAGTCTAATACTGATCTGAATGTAACAAAATTCATGTGGGTTCCTCAAGGGGTTCATGTAGTAATGGCTGTTCACAGAAATGCTTACTCACATAGGTACATTTATGTACAGAACCATACACACATCATACCGACTCAAGTACCTGAAGGAATTTTACAAAGCTTCTCTCGAACGACAGAAACAAAATAAAATACTCTGCCAAATGGAAACGGCACACAGCTTCCTCTCGTCCGGGAAGGTACGCGCACAGCAAATGGAAAGTTTAAACTAAAACGGAACACTACGTAAACATGTAAGTTATTACTACGTAATATGTTATTAGGGATGTACCTAACAACGAAATTCAGTGCATTCCAAGTTAGCGCTTGCAAATAGTCTGCCGCTGATTCAATCATGATGAAATTCATTTTGTAACTACATAATGTTCCCCAAAGATTTTAGCGAATTGAATCGAAACTGTGTGCAAGTTATGTCTGTTTGACGAACTTCACGTGAGTGCGTGATCAGAGCGCACCGTTGATCAAATCTTGATAAAATTCGTACATGACCTCAAGGGGCCCTACACGCATGATCCCTGAAAATTTGAATCAAGTCGGACAAAAACACTCTGGAAGTTATCGCTCTAACAAGGAAATGTGAGCAGGAATACCAACAGACAAGGCACAAATTCGTTCGGGAAGTTCTGAAACGAAGAATGCGAGTCCCACAAGTGAAAACGAAGCGGTGGGGGGGGGGGGGGGGGGGGGGGGGGGGGGGGGGGGGGGGGGGGGGGGAGTTAAAAAGCAAATGTCCTGCTCCATTCTATAGGTTCTTTATTGAAAATAATTAACAAAAACAAACAACCACGCAATTTGGACGGGAATGAAGAAGACATGTAATATTTTAATGGTTGGAACTTGGTGAATTCTGATTTTCAGAATCGAATTCAGTACCCTCGTAATCCTGTGTGTACCAATTTTTACTTCTGAAACCTTAGATTGGTGGGAATGAGCTAAATGAAAAATTCGTTAGGCATCAGTAAAACATATCCCAACATATACCTACTTGCATATATGCAGGTACCAAACATTTTGGAGCTATTGAAATAGCTTCATAAATTCTTCAGACATTTGCGAACAACAACCACAAAAATAGCTTGAAAACTGAGGCCAGGGCAGTGTTCACGAGATTTTGCCAATCAAATACGTACATAGTTTTGGTTCTATTCTCTCTCGTGCTGTCCTTAACAACCCAGATCGAACACATTAGGACATATTATTATCTTACTACTGAGGGACGTCTCAGAGAATAGGTTGCAATTGCATACCTTTCAGTGCCCACACCACAATAGATAGATGAACTCATGAGGGAAAAGTCGACATTATTTACATGGCACCACCTATGGCGTGGACTTTCCTTATTCTTTTCGACTGTTTGATGTGTTGAGCTATTAAAAGCAATTTAGGGTTTAAACAGAAAATTCCTCGACAGAGCTCGTCGAGTATTTTCTGTGGACCCACTGCAACGTGCCGTAAGTTTCATCTTCGAATTTCGTTCCTAAAGATGTTTTAACATGTTTAATGTTTTAGGGCTGGGGGTCTATCTGTGAATTCCGACACGCGAATATGCAAAGTTTTTCCGACATGCAAATATGCAACGTTTTTTTTCTTAGTTACCACAGACCGATTTCTTAGTTACCACGTTATATCGGCTCCATTTGGGGTCTAGTTGTACCAAGATGCTTTTGGTTATTGTCACTGATCAGTTGAGTGAGCTCCAAGGCCATTTTCTCTCCTGTTGAACGCAGGAAGCTGAAATTTGAGAAGCAGGGTCAATGGAGAATGCTGAAGGCGCCTGAGTGGTCACTGATCAGCTGAGTGAGCTCCAAGGCCATTTTCTCTGCTGAAAAACATTAAACATGATTTAATGTTTATCCCTCGCAAGGGAGAAATTTGAGGTACTACTCTCTCATCTGAGTCGAAAATGGAGCTCCCAGATCAGCTGAGTCGAAAATGGAGCTCCCAGATCAGCTGAGTCAAAAATGGAGTTCTAGGTTTCTAGGATTTATTTCTAAAATTCTAGACCAACCGATAATCTAAACACTACTGAACACATTCTTTGCAGACTTTTGGGGTCTCACAGGGCACTTTGCGACGCCAAACACGTTGGCCAAAAGTGTTGGAGTATATTCGTGTAGTACAAGTTCAGTCTAATCAGGTCGTGGATCCGTAAGCAAACACAACCACTGCGGGATTCGCTATCTGCTCGTGCCATCCCTTAAAATCAAAAGTAGTGGTCTGAGGGGGAGTAATATGATTCAGTAACAAATGTTCCGCAAAGTTGCCATCTCCGCCTACTCCGGCCGGCCAATGAATAATTAAACAACTTGGCACAACTTCTTACAACAGTCGAGGAGTTACTGAAGGGGTCGAGGGAAAGGAGTATGATAATGAGCCTCGAGATGAAAGGCGTCTAGAAGCGGTTCTTAGCATTGAATCCGCTCCGTGAATCGGTAATCAAGTGGTCGGGGTAGTTTGCGAGGGGCCCTTCCAAGACAATATCTTTGATGGATATGCTCTCTTGGTCCTTTCGAATTCCATCGTCCCATCCATTCCGAGGCCTGGAGAGAAATTTCCGGAGGAAAACGCTGATAATTCTTCTCGAAAATGCGGCAGTGCGATGGAATATATTTCCTGCTGTTTCGAGCAATAAATAAAGTTCATGAACGTCGCTTATTACTGGAATTTTCGTTGCTTGTAGAAAGCTTCAACCACCTCTGGTTTGAACAAGTTATTTTGATTGCGTTTCTTTTCCGTTTCACAATATGCCTTATAGTCCTTACAGTTAGCTTATTATTTCGTCATAGGTCATTCCTTTCAAAGAGATGTTAGAGGTAAAATGAAAGTTTTAGAATTTTGTCAAATACTTCTTGTTTCAAGCTGTCTCCGATTCTATATGTCACCGAGACGAGGTTCTTTTTAACCAATTATGAACGAGTCGTCTGCTGCTACTATTAGGCCTGATCAAGTGAATGAAAACCCGGAACAAACGCAAGTACACGTTTATTTCAAATACTTACACATAGATGAATATAGTCGGGGTTCAGCCACAAGAAGTAGGTAGAGATTCACATAACTTTATCTGTACGACGTTTCTGGTCCAACTAGACCCGTCCTCAGGTGAAACCTGTAAGTCTGTGTAAGCAGGAATGCAGTCATAAGCGACCAGAGAGATCCAAACCGAACCATGCCAGAGAAGCAAAAGAAAGTAGCAGTAGGTACCTTGCAAAGCAAGAGTTTAAAAAAAATTCGGCTCTGGTGGAAAGTGAATATCCAACCTACCTCCACACATCACTGCAAAAAGAATGATTACTAATATTATACCTAGATGGGATAAGAAATCTGGAGGAAAACTGTTCTAATGCGCACTAGAGGAACAACAAACTGAGTAGTCTTAGTGTGCCTATGTGACTGCATTTCTGCTTACTCATACTTACAGAATTCACCTGAGGATGGATCTAGTTGTTCCCGAAACGTCGTACTAATAAAGTTATTTGAATCTTTACCTAATTTCTTGTGGCTGAACCCCGACTATATTGATCTTTGAACCACTATGCAGCCGACTAACTCTTCCACGTGCGCAAATACTTACGTTGCTTTCCACACCAGTATGAACTCACTCTCCGTCAGAAACGAGGTACCTAATTCATTATTTTTTCTAGGCTGGAAAAGTGCTCGTTTTTCCATTGAACCTGCGCAAGCACAGTCTCTAACATTGATCCAAATGCTACGGAATTCGTTATGGGACCAAGAAGGACCTTTAACTTTCGAAATCTCAGATTTTTTTTATCAGAAATGCCTAGTCATGTACTTGAAGGCATTCAGGATGGTCAAAAATGGGGGAATCGGCCATTTTCATTTAAGTACAGTGAAGTTTGTCTATACGAAAATATAAGGCCTTGGCCGAGACTCCTACAGCTGAGCCTAAAATCCTCGTAAATATTTGAAGTGAAACCCGATGAGAGAATATTTTTGGTACGGATGAGACTCCCAGAGGCAACTGATAAAACCCTTTCAGATCGTCTTGGATAATCCCAAACATCCCAAAAACAAAATCGCATGCAGGCAGAACCCGATCCCAATTCGTTCTGCATGGATGGAATATGAGGGCTCGATCCAATAGGAACCGCATAACTAGTATGTCCCATTCACATGTGCTCATTTTCTACCGTGAGAGATTATCATGGTGGTGAGGATCAGTCGAGCACTACACGGTAGCTCAGGCAATCCCGCGGTATTACCATATTAGGGGCTCCTCTTCATTTGCGAGGTTATTATGAGCGGGTAGAACTCGTTCCGCTGCCTTCATTCAAACGGCTGAGAGTGGGTGAAGCTGCTGGCACACAACGGGAAAACCTCGGAACTATGAGAAACTTGAGCAATGGAGCGTTGAAATTTCACCTTCACCAAGGAACTCATCCATAAGAACACTAAACTCGGGTTTTGATGACAATTAATTTATCATGAGTAACAACCATTATATCGTAGAGGAATTATATTGTAAAAGGTTTCAAATGTGTAGTAATAATATATACAACCAAGCACGCTGAGTAGTAACCAAGAATTGTATAACATTGACAATCACATTTTATTGCGAAAATATAAGATTAAAAATATATATAGGTACTAATAATGTTCTCGTAATGGAATGTATTGGTAGCATGTGGATCCTGGAAGAGGTACACCTATTATTTGACCTCAGTTCTGTAAGGGAGACATCTGGGTAGAGTCAAGAAGTTCGACCTTGTACCTACAGTAGGGAATATAATTACAAAAGAGTATTTCAACATACACAGGCAATGTTGGATTTAAGCCCTACGCGTACTCGATAAGATTCCCCTGTAACTATCGCATGCGGGTGATGTGCATCGATTCAACACAATGATGATTATCATCAGCATCTGTCCATCATCTGTCACCATCAGCGACCATCTGTCAAAACAAGTGCTTACCCTGCAAGTGCTCTAATACCTACTTCATATGTAAATAATTATTATTTCATACGTATTTGTAAATATTGAGGAAATGATTTGGTTCCTCAATAAGTCTCCGATTCAAATCGTTTCGACGCGTGATTTCACTGATCGGGAAGTAGTTAAGAAATACGCCGACAGAGGTCAGACGACGCCGCTCCTCCAACAGTGAAATTGAAACCTATAAAAGACTAAGTGGATGGACTCGTTCAATCAAAAGGACATTTATCAAAGTGAATATAGAAGAGAAACGATAGTATTTACGAAAGAATCACTAAAACTAAAGTTGATGATGTTGTAAGATTTTAGTGAGTCAAGTTGGCAACATTGTTCTTTCTTGGCTCTAACGTCGCTTGTTTCGAATAAAGCTTCTTCTACTTGTAGTGCCTGTTTCTTTCTAGGTATAATTCCATATATTTTCCATTGGAACACGATCTGAGTTATCTCCAGAGGATTTATAGTGTTCACGATATTCTCAAGACAAGGTAAGATCAATCTTATCCTATTTGAAATTAACAAAAAAAAACTTCTGCCAAGTTGGGTGTGGCACATAGCTTCCTCGGACCAATAGGTAGCGAGAAATTGAAGTTTCGAGGATTTCACATTCACAGATGGGCAGAGGCTACCGTTGGTCGGCTGGTAATGAATTTCAAAGGGGACCATATAGGGCCTAATCAGCGTAATCCCTGAAAATTTCATGAAAATTGGATGGAAATTGTGGAAGTTAAGCGTGTTGCAAAGGATCCCCGGACACAAAGACAGACAGACACGAAACCAAAATTGTTCAGGAAGGTCTAAAACGTAAAAAGCGAATTGAAATTTTGATTTTGGAGGTGGAAAATGTTTCACTTCCAAAAAGTGAAAAAATGCTTCCCCTACCTTGGTAGATTCGGAAGCAAAAGGGTGATCAAAATTAAGCTCCCACCGAAATACCTCCCTTGAAAGAAGATACTTACGCAATACTCACTAACCCGTGCTGCAATGCGCACTAACCTTCTATACACTTGAGGTAACTGTTCGAAAACGAAACGGTATCGAGGAAAGAAATTTAGCAACGAAATCTTGTTACGGAAATTAGATACTGTTCACTTACAAACAAGCGTTAATTTTTTCGAAGAGATATCATAACTTCCTCATTTTCCACTCCCGAAAAACCGTTCTCCACTCGTTGGGGAGCTCAGAAAATACTTTATGAATACGAATTACTCACTACTCATGTTAGCCCCCAGTTTCCACACCTTAGAGAATACTAAGGGTAACTCCGGGCACAATAAGACGCCAAAGGGAGCCGGTATACCGAATTTCATTAATTTTGGTTCATGGTAGCTAAGCAAAGTGCTAACCTTTGGAATCGAGAACAAAAAATGTTGAATCCAAAAATTGAATTTAAAAAATTCGTCCATCCCCGGCACTTTGATTAGGTACCATTTACCAAAATTGATGAAATTTGGTGTACAGGCCCCATTTGGGTTCTATCTAGTTGTGCCCCGGAGCTTGGTGTTACCGTCAGGCGGCTCTAAAGGGTGGAAAATAGGGGACGAAATGGATTATGCTGAGCAACATGAAGCACCATCATTAGCGTAATACATCCTTGAGGCACCTATATTATGACGCTCAAAATAATTATCCTTTTCCATCGTGTAAGCCCGTCCTCGTATTTCATACGGTAACGATAAAGCACGCACTACCCTTTACCCTCTGGGTTTTATTTCCTATCTACTGAAAGATATGCCTTATATAAATTAATTTGCAGATTAAGTGAAGAGGAATTAGGATGATACACGAATCCATTGGTTAAAGCAGAATCACAAAATCTGTACAAGAAAGAGTGTTTAATGTGGTGGTTCAACTTATTCATTGACTTCCCTGTTATGTAACCTGAAATAAATTAATTCACTTTCTCGTTTCGGATCACTTATCACAATATTTATATTAACTAAAAAGGCCTTAAATCACTCTAGTTGATACCTTTATAAGTCACAAGACAGTAGCCCTCAGCTCATATCCTGTACCTGTAATTACATCACTTTCTCTATATTCCAGAGCACATATGTGCTACTTATGTCTAACACTTTGATAAAGTTTAATGCAGCGACCACGACAAGGCGGACAAACCCGCACAGTCAGCACGCTAATTAAGTCCCTACATTACCTGTAATCACTAGCCCTAAGTAAAATAGTAGGTACTTATTTTGTGAACTAGATAAGATGTAAAACTCTACCTCCTGTTCATTTTTGTAGATCCCAGAAGAGGAAACAATAATAAGTTGCCAATAAATTTGGATTATAAGGATGAAATGAATATGTACAACCGGAAGCTATAGCCGAGAAATCTTCCACCCTCAGCGCATGGAAAATATGTATAGTACCTTTGAAAACCCTTTTGAAATGATATGTAAATATTATTATTTCAGCATTGCATTAGTTTAGTACGCATTAGTATGAAATTAGGTTTGTCGATAAACGCTGTGTTCTTAGATTCTTTAAAATTCCAAAATTATAGGCATGAAAACAGATTGAGAAATGTAATTTAAAAAAAACCAAATCACTGGTGGGGGGTGTTCGAAGGGGTGATGGAGGTTGCTAAACGTAGGAAATAAGATGCAGGTAACACGATACCACGGAATATTTGTAGTACTATGGAACATAAAGGAAAACAAAGACTGTTAGGGCGGTATTTTGCCGATAAAGAATGGACGTCCTATTTTATTATTTTCTTGAAATTGTATCTAGTTTTGTCATAGTTAACTAACAATTCATGTCTTTACTTTCATCTCTTTTTCGTGGCCTGATATTTACCTACTAATCAGATCGTTCAAGACAAATGGTGAGTGATGGAATGTGAATGATTGAATTCTCATTTATATATTCACCTACTTAACATTCCCCTAACTCTTTCTGGTAATTTTGTAATGAAAAGGGGAACATTTCCTCCGAATCATTTCTGTGAGAGTTAGTACTAGAAGATTATTATCATTTCACGATGAATTTTTATGATATGTAACAACTGATTGGAAATTAATATTTCCACCTGTTAGGTATTCGTGGAATGACATTTATGTACTGATAGCCGGACACCCCGTGCCATGCACGGGAGTATACATAGCTATTCTTCTTATCCTGTCCTATATTTATAAAATATCTGCATTGTATTTAGATATATATAAAAGTATAATTGCGAGGTATGTGAGAGGGGGAAAATTATTATTATGAATACTCCGCACTTCATTGTATCAATCAAGAATAATTGCCACCATTGATCTGATTGAATCAAGTCGATGAGTTCAATCGATTTCCGTGTTAGAATAGCAAGAAGTAAAGCAGCAGGAAAACCTGAGTAAACTGGGATCAGAACAGGTTGGATCGCCTTACCTTTGATTTTCAAACTCACTTTCCTAGCAAACCAAGGGTGCACGAAAGCATAATTATCCGAATTTCCGCCAACCACGAACTTTCTTGGGGAACTCACCTGTAAAACAAGGAAACTTGATAAGTGGATTTTTCATTAATGCATTTCGAAAATATCAAGTATAGATCATAATAATTATGATTGAATAACTTCAAATTATTTGAAGTTATTATTTCATGCATCACAGTTATGTACTTTATCAGGTCAGGATCACAGTCAGTATGATATTGAGGTCTGCCTATTGTTACCTGATTCCTCTGAGTGGTGCTGACATTGTTGTGCTGGTCAAACTACAGTTTTGTCCTTCAGTTACTAGCCAGTTCAACGGAACTGCTTATGTTAGCTTGACCCAGTTTTCCTGAGCTCTTCTCATGATGTCGCTCTTCCAAATGAAATCAGTTTGACGACTACCTTGTACGCGACTCACTCCATCCAATCGAGTGTTATTCGTCTAACAATTTTCGATGAATAAAAAACCAGTGTTCCACGTCCAGGTTATCGCTTCTTGGCCCGAAAACCTTAACAATATAGGTAACTATAGAAGACTACAATTGGCACAGTCTTAACGTACACTACCTAACATAAAAACGTACCTTCCAAAAATACTAAATAGGTATGGCGTTTCTGTGTGTAGGTAATATTCGTTCCAGTTTCCGTGAACAAGTTGTCCAAGAAAGGACATCCTGAAAATAATTAAGGCAAATAGGTACTAGTACTCATAGGTACCACTTAGGATATAACTCCCATCACGAAGTAATAAAAAAAAACCTAGTAGTGAACAAAATTTCCCCATATCGAAACGGGGACCAATCTTTCAGCTTCGTAGAACAATATCCTCATTCATGGATGTGATAAATATATTATATTTACCTACAATATCCGTTTGCTTTAACAGCGTTGGGTTAAACGAATCGCGATGCCGTCTGAATGCCCTTGAGACGGACGGCGTAGGTTAATTTTACCAGAATCACTTTGATAACAGAGGTCAGTCCCCTAACTCGACTTCCTCTTCAGCCTAAGGGCAAGTCAACCTCATTTCCAAGTTTCCTCTCTAATCAGATCTGTCTTATCATTAATTTACCGCCAAGGCACGCCACATGCAAATTACCGTTTCACCTCTCTTGCCTATGGTATGAGGTAGGTGGTAGCTATCCCAAGTAATTATAATAAATTCATGAGGATTATAATTTTAAAATTATCATGATAGGTAGGGAGTTGGATAAAATATGCATTGAAATAATTCTAACGTATTCGTAATTGGAAAAAGATAAACTGAAGGCTTCTAAATAATGCAAACGAGGAAATCTGAAATGGCCATTTTGTGTCAAGTTTCAGATAGTATTCTCACAAAAACCTATTTCCCGTGCAAGGCACAGACAGTTTAATTCAAAAAGGGGTCATGTTTCTTCGTACTTTTGAAACTCTTTTAGAAACTTTCAATACAAAAAGCGAGTTTAGTGGGCAACATTATAGCTTCCTCACTGTACCTACCATCCATAACGGAATCGAAAAAAACCAGTATACGAAGTGTATTACAGTAAATTCATCACTGCCATGAAACAATCACCTACGAGATGCTCGTTTAGCTCTCTATATATAGATACAATATAACCGCACGTGTTTTATTGCATCAGTACCTAAATATGTATATCTACGTGCCTAGCCGTCTCACGTGTCGGCTTTTCCATATTTATGTGCAGACCACTAGCGCCTGTGAGTCTTCCCATTCTCTCTTTCCCGATAACAGTAAAAAGTATTGTTTCACATGATGACTTTGCGTGATGTCCCCATTACCACTAACTGTACGTTTTATTATTACAAACCTATGAATGATTAAATCGACCAACGTATTTTGACAATACTGTGATAATTTCAACTTCCACGCTTCCTGACTAGCGGAAGTAGGTAGGCTTAGGTTTATACTATGTGTACATTAAGTTACTATACAGTTGGTTCTTTCTTCTTCACAGCCAGGTGAGGTGGTTGAAATCGACGGCGGTATTCGCTCTTTTAGCGAATTTTCGAAGAAAATGAAGCTATTGCAATGGCTTCAAAATTTTTGTACTGCAAATTTTTGACAATTTTCTTCATGGAAATCCGTTTCAGACCATTCTAAAACGATTCCTGAAATTTAACACTTTGTCATATGTATATACATATATTTATATATGTGTCACTCCAGACGATATCTGCCCGTGGGATCGAGATGAAAAATCCAAAAAAATTTAAATGTCAATAATCTCAAAAGTAAGTAAGGATGAGTTCGTTGGCCAGAATTTTTGGAGTACTCCAAGTGGTCAAATTTTGAACATTTAGTTTCAAAAATCGCCAAAAAACGTGTTTTTTGAGGTTTTTGGTGTGAATTACTATCCGAAACATAGGAACATTATGGTATATTCGGAATCACCGTGAAATTTCTTATAGGAATCACCCACAAAATCGGTTATAGTTAATCTTTGAAAATTCGCTCACCAACTCATGCTGCATGAATGGAACTTTTTACGTTAGGATAGGTACCATCCATATTAGTAACATCAAGTAGATAGGTAGGTACGTACGGTTCAAAGATTTATCAGTAAATACGGGAATAAGGATTATACGACTGATGTTGCCGCGTAGGTAAATTTAATTAAGACCAGAGACGCCCACGCCTTCGGGCGAAATAATTAATATCAATGACATTGTGGATTGTTAATGAAACGACATGCTTCTTATCCTCAACCATAAATCACCCACAGTTGACCCGAGATCGGGTGGAGCTGTCAAACTTGGGTTCGCGAGACTCAGTAATATCAGAGTTTCGTGATAGTTACGCCTTCACTTTCCATTTCAGGCACCGAGTTGACTGTAAAGCTGGGCGAGGCTTCCAATACATTCGTTCCCTACGCACTTCCCACACCAAGTTGATATCACCTGTTTGTGCCCAAGATGGAATTTCCAAGTAAAGTTGTAAAGTTAGTTCCAAGAGCCATTTGAAACTTGCGTGATTCCCGGGCAACTGCTCGATCGGTCATGTGTTTCTTCCTGTAATTTTAATTTTTAATCTATGACGTGCATCTAGGCTGACTTATAAATATCACAAAGCCATGAGCCATCAATAATTGTATTATATAATTAAACCGGTATGCCGAAAATAATTCAATGCCGATTTTCGGAGAAGTAATGGAACAGAAGCTACCTAGCTAGCCACGGAGTTAAGTCAGTTTATTTCGCGCAACATGGTTTAACTGAAAATATTTATGGTCAGTGAAACCATCTTGCGTAGGTATATGGTATATGATAATAATTTTGTACTTAGTAATTATTATCACTATACACTCCCCTAAAATGAAACTTCGCCCTAATATTATATAATAACTAGGTACCTACCACAGCGAAAGCGAAAGAGAATGTGTGTTTGAAATGCCCACTTAGCGGAAAGTCAAGGACCTACCATGGATAATCCCTGAATGTTTCAAGAATCGGGCGAATTATTTTGATGTTTTGCCAAAGACAAGGAATTCTTGGTTACGGACGGACAGACTGACCGACAAGATGAGTGAAAACCCGACGTCAAGAGCTCTCTAATGAGTGAACGATTTCTGTACGATGAAAAATGGCGAAGATAAATTTCTGTAGTAACGGTTTGGTTGTAGTAGGAAATCAATACAAAATTGCCGTTGTCGGTTTTTCGGGTTGGTTTCATGGGTCGTTATTTGCCTGATAGGTCCCGGTAAAAGCGTGTTCCACGCTAAAAAGAAATAAATTGAAGTGCCTAACTAATTATTATTGCATGCTTGGGCTCAGGAGGATTAGAATTTGTTCCGATCATTTTTCCTGACACTCAAGACGAGAAAACATCATCATCTATTGCCCTCCAACATCAAAATATCCACTGGTATTATCGTCGGTAGACTGCACGAAGGCTTGTATTGCTTGTGGATACATTGATATCGGGGGGGGGGGG
>JAEMON010000005.1:1647701-1661794 GCA_030264115.1 Lygus lineolaris
AGGCTTTTGCCTATCTTCTCAACGAAGGGGACAACGGGGAAACATTCGTGCCGCCACTGTGGCGTTTGGTTACCCTTTACAGTGTCGTAGTTGCAGCTTGTCGGTGGCGGCACGTATGGTTTCCCGTTCAAACTATGTGACTGTTTTGGTAGTTTGGTATTTCAGCTGTCAACATTCGGTAGGTAGGTTTTCATTTATTAAGATTCAATTGTATCTTTGGAAAAAAATAAATTAGCATCTTAATAAATAAAAACCTACCTGTATATTATACAGGGTGTATATCAGACTCGACTCGACAAAGTTCAGGGATCGATTCTACGACTAATTTTCAATGAAAAATGTATATTAGCATTTCTATTACCCGTCAAAACCCTCTTTTTTTAATTTTAAGATTTTTTTCGTGTTTTCGACCTTGCGGCACTGACATGGCAATAACTCTCTACTTTTGATGAGTAAATTAGAATCTGATAACACCGTTGGAAATACCGCTAAATTTCCTATCTCTCTGACGCCAAAACATGATTTTCTGAGCAGTTCCAAAAGCTACAAAATGAGGTCAAAGTCAAAATCTTGAGAAGTTTCCAAAATTTCACTTTTTTAAATCCGCTTTTTGACATTTTTAACGTTGTAACACTACGTTGAACTCCTAAACCCTGAACTTTCTTGGGGTCTCAGCTTTCCAACGATGTAATCAAAGTTAATTTTTTCACTATAATTACTTAGACGAGAAAATTGTGTTTGAATGCAAAAAAATGTGGGTTTTTCAAGGAAATAGAGTGTTTTGGGGTGTTTACGACCTGACCATGACTTGAAGAGTTAAGTATCGTTTCCCAGGTAATTTTTCACGCTGAATTGAATATATAAAAATAATGAATTTTTGGACATAACCAACTACTATCCAACTCAAATTTCAGTAATGTTTGTGTGTTGATTGAATTTTTCCATATAATTATTGCTCAGATTTACCTCAATTGTTCACTAGCTCTACAAAATATGGTATTGATTTGCTGGTATGTCCAAAAATTCATGATTTTCAACGGAAATCAATTTTTTATCAGTCGAAATAAATCGGGAGGGTTACTTCTCAACTTAGCGTGAAAAATTACCTGGGAAACGATACTTGACTCCTCAAGTCATGGTCAGGTCATAAACACAATAAAACACTCGATTTCCTTGAAAACCCCACGTTTTTGGTTTATTATTTTCAATAATGAGCTTTTGGAATCGAGTCCGGAAAAAATTTTCAACCCTCCATCAAAATCTGAGGTTTTACGTTTCAAGATACGTAGAATCCAAAAATCTAATTAAAAAAAAAAAGCGTCCGTCCGCCGTACGCGGCACTTTCCTTAGTTACAATGGATCAAAATTAATGAAATTCGGTATACCGGCACCGTTTGGGGTCTAGTTGTGCCACGAAGCTTGGCGTTACCGTCAGTCTTCTCTAAGGGGTAGAAAATAGGGGATGCAATTTTCAAACCGCCCTAGCTCGAAAATTTCAAATAGGAAGGTAATTTTCCCCATCGACTTAAAATAGAACACGATATTTAGCGTCGAATGAGACCTTGCGGAGCGTTTTAGGACCAACCATTCGCTCCCTGTAGGGACTTAAGGGTTGAACGAAAAAAGAGCAGAAACACGAGTGTGAATCGCAATGTTTGAGGTACTACTCTCTGCATCGAAAATTGAGCTCGCAGATCAGCTGTGTCGAATATGGAGCTCCCAGATAAGCTGAGTCAAAAATGGAGCTCTCAGATCAGCTGAGTCGAAAATGGAGCTCTCAGATCAGCCGAGCGGCTCCTAAAGCCGCTAGACATATCCATAATCTATTGTTTCTCCCATCAAGGGGGAGATTTCAAGGTTTCTTTCCATTTGGTTTCTAATTCTCACTGTTTTTGGGTCTTAAGAATGAATGATACAACTCTCCGATAATAATAAATCTAAGAAGGTACCTACTCATTGTCGCCAAGAGATGATTGTGAACCTCGCGGGAGGTGGGTATTTTATGTCAATAGGATCTTTGTTGATGGGCTTTTCTATACAGAAAATAATAAACCGTTGTGTAATAATTTGTAGCGTTTTTGCATTCAAACACAATTTTCTCCTCCAATTATCGTGATAAAATTAATTTTGATTATAGGACAGCTGGAAAGCTGAGCTCCTTAGAAAGTTTTTCCTGCAGGTGGGGATTGAAGAACACGACGTTAAAAAGGTCAAAAAGCGGATTAAAAAAGTGAAATTTTGGAAACTTCTAAACATTTTGACTTTGACCTCATTTTGTAAGTTTTGGAACTGCTCAAAAATGCATGATTTGGCATCAGGGAGATAGAAAATTTAGCGGTCTTTCCATAGGTGTTCCCAGATTTTAATTCACTCATCAAATTGAGGGAGTTATGGCCATTGTACTTAGTGCCGCAAGGTTTAAAACACAAAAAAAAAAAAAAAAAACCCATGGCGCGACAGTCCTCCAGGGACCAGGGCCGGTCGACCGGCTGCAGGTATGGACCTGTACGGAGGTGACGAGTGATCAGCCCATCGATTCCTCCCAGCCGTTCAAAGTCGACTTCCGAGATCGGGGTTTCCAGCATCTATCGCTGTACCTATTGCCTCACCGCCCTAGGTGGGGACGGGGGGGACTGCTGTGACCTTGACTCGAACCCATGATCTCGAGACCGATGCGATCGGTCTGCAGCCACAGCCCAGAGAATTCAGGTACGCTACCACCTGAGCTACTCCGGACCCCCAAAACACAAAAAAAAAATGTTAAAATAAAAAAAAGAGAGTTTTTGATGGGGTTAAAAAAAAAATTCTAAGAGGCACTTTTGTTGCAAATTAGTCGTAAAAACGATCCTTGAACTTTGTCGAGCCGAGTCTGATACACCCTGTATATTATAACGGTGGGGTCATTCAAGAACTCGACAACTTGCTTGGTTCAATTTCAATCATTGAACATGTCAAGGCATCAGACAAAACTAAGTTGCAAAAAACGTCTTATTAAAAACACAAAAAAAAAAAAATCAAGGACAACGTACACAAGTTTTGTATAAAAATGTACATGCTCGGATTTACTCCAAACTAAGGGAATTCAGGAATGAAAGTTGACTTTCAAGGTACTTGGTTATCTATTTTATATTTAGAAGTTTGAAAAATACCGCTTAAAATAATAATCTTTCAACAAAATCTACAAATTGTATTTTCTCGTGTGTTACTGGAATCATTCAGCCTGGTATGAGTGGTAATAATTCTTACAAGTTAGGGTGGTGTGAGTGTTATTACAATATTCTTACAAGTATGACAGTTAGGGTGGTGTTAGTAGGTAAGCGCATCCAAAATATGCGATAAAATTAACCACAAGCCTGTAATATAGGTACGTGTAAGCGAATCCGTTCATACCACCAGTTTTGATTTCATCTCATGTCTACTTTCACAGTTTTATAACATTGCGATAAATATCACGATAGTGATTCTGGCCTTCAAAGTGAAATTACGGCGAGATCGAATCTTACACGTAACATCTCAAGTGCTTCTGCTATAACCTTATTGTATCTTACCTGCAGCTACAACGCTCTAAGTTGAAGCTAGTCTCTGCAAATCAAGAGGCTAAGTAACTCGATTTCATCTCTCGTCGTATTTCGAGGAGCTTGAGAGCTTCAGCTGACTGAGAAATATTCCTCGGGCAGTAATCCCGTTAGAAAAGCTATGGAGTAAAAGCAGGGATCTGAAGGATGAGCGAAGTCGGGCCAGTAGAAGGGTGAGGGGGGGGGGGTTAGTGAGCAGTAATTTAAGCTGAAAGCCCAGTTCTGCATTGCGACTGCTCTTTCACACCACATTTGTTAAGTCGTCGGGCTGGATGAGAGAGGCAGGAGGACGAGAAAGGTCGCGCCTTGTTTACCATTGAGCTCCTCGGCTAACATAGTGTAAATAGAAGGTCGTCCTTCCCATGGATTAGAACCCAAATAAAGGAGAAAGGCCTATTTCCCGGCACATCTTACGTTTCGCTGACCACGGAAATTATGGAGGTGTAGTCATTCCAGTCTGATGAAACTCAGAAACGATTCTAAAATTTGCAAAACACGCTGATGCTGTTTTTCTATTAACAAGAATTTCTGCTTCCAGACTCATTATGATTGTCATCAAGTTCACTTCCTGTTCAAAATATTATCAACAATGTATGCTTATAATAAATTGTAATGTCAAAGTATTTTGATGAAAAATGATTGAAAATTTATTATTCTAAAATTACCAGAATTTTAAAACCCACAAAATAATACGTAGGTAGTAACGTCCCGATTCGAACCGCGGGGAATTTGTTCAGATTTGGGATGAGTATCTAGGTAGGATATTTTTCAAGTGCGTATGGAAAATACAGGTAAGGTAAATATTGTGATTTTCTGCAGATTTGCTCAGAGTTAAATGAATTAATAGGTAATTTGATAATTTATTATTAATTTATTATTCAAAAATTACGAAAATTAAAAAAAATAGAGTGCTATATAATTATTATCCTGTAATAGGTATTGAGGGAGTAGGAGGGTAACTTCAAAATTTTAATATGATGATAGTTACTAACACCATGCTGGGTGACTGATGGCTACACCTGAAGCTGACGCCTATATTGTCAAGTCCAGCAAACAGTGTATGGGCGAGAGCATTTCCCTTTGGCACGACACTTTACTTGGTACACACGCAAAGCCTCTCAATTGCCCGGGCAGGGACAGTCGAGGATTCCCCCAGGCTAGAACATGAAGCATCACTCCGGACACCCCAGGACGCTCGTGTTGATTTGGGCCCTTAATGAACAGGAAGATCATAGCTTAAGGCAGTGTAATGTACATAGAAGTACCAATCATGAGCTACCAGCCACCATCACCAAATGTTGCCGGGGCCAGCGGGGTGGTCACTGAATGCAATTTGCTCTCTCGCGACCTAAAATAGGAGGGGTATTGTTTTTGCCCAAGCAGTTCGAGACGTTTTTATTCCCGACATTGAAATCTCCAAACGTATTTTGCCGTTCAGAACCTTCCTGAATCAAGTTCAGCTCGATTATCAGCTCCTGCGAAATATGATCGGAGATATAATTTTTACATTTAGAAAGCTTAAACCACGTGCCAATCTCATGAAGAAACTTCATGATCAGATGTCTATTAGAACCATTCTAAGTGGGTGGTTCTAGAAATTTGGTTTCCTGATTATATGCAATACGGGGCTAGGAAAATAAACAAGAACTAAGGAATAAACAAGAAAAAAAACCGGAGTTAAACAGAAAAACGTTGTCTATTTCCACAAAAATTATGAGTTACAAAGTTAAATCTATTTCGACGGTTAGGCCATCATCTGTAAGAAACAAGAACTCTTCCTGATGATGGCCAAACCGTCGAAATCGATTCAACTTTGTAGCTCATTATTTTCGTGGAAATACACAACGTTTTTGTCTTTAACTCCGGTTTCTTTTTATTAAAATAGGTTTCCACAACTTCGTCACGAGTGATTTAGTTCGTAAATAAACAAGAATTATTATCATTGAAGCATAATTTTCATCCGCTGGCATTAGGGATGAACCATGTGTAATACACAGCCAATTCACAACAAAATGATGTTGTTATCAAAATATATATTAATCGTAGAAAACAAAATCAGGGTGAAAATAAGGAATTCCCTCAACTATATCCACAGAATAACGAGTCTGTTGAAACCTTATTGAAACGCTTCGACGCTCCTCAAAGAAAATCACGCTACGGCTCCACAGCTTGTCGTGCACTGTTGGAAATCTCGATGAAAGGCACGCACGTCACTTCGCACGATAGAAAACACTAAGTGAGCCACCTGTTTTCGAAAGTTTGGTTCTTCCAAGTCCCAAGGAGGTGTATTAAAGTGCTCATGTAAAGCTGAGCACAAACAACGAAATGGCTCAGGGATCTTATTCCAAAATAATATGAAGGATGGTTCATTTAGTTCGGTAAATTTTGGTTTATTATTTTCATTAATGAACCTTTGAAATCGAGCACGAAAAAAAATTGTAACCCTCCCTCAGAATTTGAGGTTTTACGTTTCAAGATACGTGGGTAGAATCCAAAATCGAATTAAAAAAAATCCGCCCGTCCGCCGTACGCGGAAAGTGCCGCGCTTAGTTACCATGAACCAAAATTAATGAAATTTGGTATATATCGGCCCCGTTCGGGGTCTAGTTGTGCCGCGAAGCTTGGCGTTACCGTCAGTCTACTCTAAGGGTTAGAGAATAGGGGATGCAATTTTCGAAACGCCCTAGCTCGGAAATTTCAAATAGGAAGTTGAATTTTTTCCATCGATTCAAAATAGAACACAATTTTTAGCGTCGAATGAGACCTTGCTGAGCATTTTAGGACCAACCGTTCGCTCCCTGTAAGTACTTAAGGGTTGAACGAAAAAAAGAGCAGAAACACGAGTGTGAATCGCAATTCTTCCCGAGTAGGCAAAATCTTCGTTCAAATATCTGCTGTTCAAATGCAACTTTCTTTCGATTCCACCGAACCAAGTTTGTTGTTTACTTTCAGAAGCTTCGTTAAATACTGAATTTCGTTAAGAATGAATGATACAACTATCCGATAATAATAATTACAAGAAGGTAATACCTACTCATTGTCGCCAAGAGATGATTGTGAACCTCGCGGTAGGTGGGTATTTTATGACAATAGGATCTTTGTAGATGGGCGATCTACACAGAAAATAATCAACCGTTGTGTAATAATTTGCAGCGTTTTAGTCCTAGAATATAATTAAGTCATAAGTACATTGAGTGAACGAATGTGAAAACACAGCCTACGTACCTACCTATTTGTTGAAATCTCGTTCAAATTTTGGATTAAAGTTAGGTAGGTAGTTAATTCAAAGTACATTCAAGTAGAGCGAAAATTCATCGTAACCCGAGAAATTAGGATTTGATTCCGATGGGAGTAGGTCGTTAGGTACCTCCCTGCAATTCCCTGCAAGGTCATAGAAACCTTGCTAGTTGCTACCTACCAAATTTAAACAGGAAGTGAAATACTCTCCCATGTGGGAATGGCTCAAAGCTTCCCAGCGTACATGAAAATTTTAACGGAATCTGAAGGAAATCGGAACCGTGGTTATCAGGGCTATAACAACGTAATTTGGCGAATTCCACTTTAGCAAATGAGCAGAGTCTGCCGCTGATTCAATCATGATGACATCCATAGGGGACCTCGAGGGGCCTGAAAATTGGAACAAAATTGGCAGACAACTTGGAATTTACGGCTGTAACAAGGAAATGAGGACTGGCAAATCAACAGACACGGAACCCAATATGTTCAAGAATTTCTTAAAGGAAAAAACGCGAGTGGGAATTTCAATTTTGGAGGACAACAATGTTCTCCATTCTGAAACTGGAAACAAAGCTTCCATTACTTTCGGTAGACTCGGAAGCAAAATGGCATTCCTCGGGAATCTAAACTACTTAATCTAAACTACTTCATTGGTTTCCGTCTTAAGATTTCAAAGGAAAGCAGTGAATCGCAGATAAGTTGTAGAGTATATTTAATAAAGAACGCCTCGCAGTAGTAAGTCTGGACCCTCCCAGATAGTCGAGATTCAGCCAGAAAAACCCTCACTTTAAAACATTCCTTTATTCCGTGACGTTTCTTGTCTTAACCAGACCCATCTTCAGGCAACCTGTTCATGAGAAAGAAAGAGTCTCTCAGTCCAAAGAATAAAACAGTTCCCTCATTAAAAAAACAAAAAACTGGAAGGGTATCTTGTCAAAAGAAAAAAAGAGCAAGTAAAGGCGCACCAACTGAGGTGGAACACCAAGAATAGAAAAAAAAACGCCTTAGGGTTTTATTGATGTTTTTGGGCTGTGAGTTAGGTAGAACTACTCTACACTGACACATTGGAACTTTTCTAGGGCGGATACCCTCGGGGAAATACTTGTTTGTCCGTCCAAGGGAAGTTCAGAGGGATTAAAGAAATACGTATATAAATTATTATGTACATATTCCAACTGAGCCATTTAATGAACAAAAGGGTGTACATACATATCATGTGGTTTACGGACTCCATAATTATTCTTCATAATTATATGTCACAAAGTCTTTCATTCCAATCCTCCAGCACGGCATTGTCAACATACCTAGCAATACCACTTACGATTTTTGCAACGTTTGTGCCGATGTAATTACATTCTGAGGCCACCCCACCTGAGCCTGAAAGTAATTTTAACCCAATGTTTCGGCAAATTCAGGAAAGGTAATCAGGAAAGGGAAAGAAGGTAAGTAGGTTTTTGAAATTTTATGTCTTTGCTTTGGCACATAAACTAAAAAAAAGTCACGAAAAATTGCTCACGCTCCGGCACTTTAGATTATTATTAACTCGAAAAGTGAAGGCTAGGTAGAAATCGATGATGTACTACCGCAATGTTTTGAGGTACTACTCTCTCAGCTAAGTCGAAAATGGAGCTCCCAGATCAGCTGAGTCAAAAATGGAGCTCTCACATCAGCTGAGTTGAAAATGGAGCTCCCAGATCAGCTGAGTCGAATATGGAGCTCATTGAAATAATACTACATCCAAACAAATTTGTTCGTATGGGAAACTGGGAACATTATTAATATTGACATAAAATGTCCCAATGTGTTGCAGACTCGTATTCAAGCATTTCTTTTTTTTCTTCAAAATCTCACTTCAATTGTTTCCTCATTGAAACGTGCTACGAGATCCTGGTTTTTCTCTTCCACTAACATTTTATCACCTCGATTTTTCTCGTCTGCCCGCACTAGGGTGACTGTTGAGCCGAAAAATGATGAATCCTAGTGTCCGCGTCCGTTCAAGGGAAGTCCGCCTAAGGGAAGTTCCAAAAACTAATTTATTCAAATGGGGCCAGGTTAGGGGAATTCAAATCTGTCCGCCCAAGGGAAGTGTCTGTTGAGAAGCTCCACTGTATATCCCTAAAATTTACCTAAGCCCTGATTACAAAAATAACTCCTTGAAATATGTTTATTAGATTTTTACGAAATATTCGCGCTTTGTATAGGCTAGAATGTCCGTGATGCTATTAGTTATTTACCGAGCCAGAAAGTACCTAGTATAGGCTCTGTAAATGTGTTAATCTGAATAACCAGACACACCAATGATAACACACAATGATAACATTGGATAACGTTATTATTGCCGTGATAACTTTACTGAGGATCAACCAAGTCACCCCCGTGATAGAAGAGGTGTGTTTAGGCGAAGAAAATGTTTTTACAGCATCATCTCTACTGAGCCTGTAAACTCTAAGATGGTCAAAAGACCCCTGCTGAAACTCACAAAGGGGAACTGGTAGAAATATATCTAATGGAATCATATGTCCCTTTGTGAATCCGCATTGTGATTCCCTGGGTCGACGGTGATAAGTCCCACTCCCACATGTCCTAATACGACCTGGTGTGGAGTGGCTAGAAATTTTTTTTGTCATTGTGCCCATAAAAATCGCATAAGTCCAAGTTGAGAAAGTACTATGGATATGTTGATTCCTTCAGCTGTATCAATTCCACTGTGAGAACAACTTAGAACTATTACAGGGTGTGCTTCTCACCTCTATTTGAGGCTCTCCAAACGTCATCCAAACTTCACTCTTGCCAGAACTATGGCGAACACAATATTTCTGTAGGGTGGGAAATGGGGTTCCATGGGTCGGAAATTCGCATATTGACCTCAAATTCAGGTTCAGGAGTCCCCAAAACCCCCATATTTGCAAGCCATAATATAAATGGAAAGTGGCATCTGATGTCATAATTATCAGGGCGCTGAGAGTGTCCCGCCATTGTTATAGGTTATTTTTCAACGTTTTCTGATTTTCGTGTTCATAAAAAAGTTCCATTCAAGCAGCATGAGTTGATGAGCGAATTTTCAAGGAACAATTTTAACCGATTTCGTGGTTGATTCTTATAGGAAATGAAATTTCACGCTGATTCCGAATATACCATATACATATGTTTCTATGTTTAAGATGGTAATTGACACCGAAAACCTCAAAAAACGCGTTTTCAAGAGATTTTCCAAATTTGAACCCTTCAAGTACCTACCTACTCCAAAAATTCTGGCCAACGAACTTAACCTTTCTTTTGATATTAAGGACATTTTGAAATTATTTCAGACTTTTATCTCGACTCCTCGGTATATGTATGTATGTATACTTTACCTGTTGGATTGAAATTCTTGGTGGTCACCTATAATATAACTTCATAGCACTAAAGTTATTTATGGAATAAAGAAACACATATTATTTGACAAATGAAGGGTGATGTATATAATTGACTACTAATGGCTGAACGAATGTGAAGCGTTGTTGTACAAGAACATAAATGATGATATTGGTAGGTTATGACAGCTGATTCATGGGGTTAGAACGGGAGGCGTTCATTAGGTAGGTACTGTGTAGCTAAAGTGACACTATTACATCACCCACCTATACTTTCCCTCAATCCTGCATCGAAAATTTGAAATGTTGAAAGAATAATGGGTTCTTTGAAACATCGATTTTCACACTGTCGCATCGTCTAGCTAGAGCCAACTCAATAAGGTTGGTAATGAACTCTGGAAAATCAACAGGATGGTGTAAGTTTATATTTCAATGCAAAGAAACTCATTAATCACTTCGCTACTGATTGTTGAAATTCCGAACAACTTCGGACTTGTTTGGAGGGCCTTTCACCAGAGTTTATAACAACTGTTTCATGATTGGTAACATTTGTGTCACTTTAGAACATTCCCTATTCAACCAACGCTTCAAAGGGAGTCTGCTTTGAATTAAATAATTACCGATCGAAGATTTGGACATCGTACTGCAAAACCCTTCCCTGAATGATGAAAGAGAGGAGTGAATAATGGGTGACGTAAAATATTCTAGACAGTTGATGATTTAGGGTTAATTTGATTGAGAAAAGAATGAATTTCAATGAAGAAAGCTGTGAACAAGCTTTCGCCACTTTGGTACACTCGCAGGAAGTATTGTCGTATTCAACCTCAGTAATATTGTACGTGGAAGAAGGGATTTCCTTCTTCCATGACTACTGTATATATATTCGGTGGAACTCTGAAGTACCGAGACAAACGCTGACATAATTCTGTTGTAGGGCGCGAGTTGACCATTAAATAGGTAGTCCAGATTCACTTAACGATGACCATAAAGTGAAAAGGGGGCGAGGTTGACAGGGTGTGGCGAACGGGCCACTGCGGGCATTCAAGGAAATAGGGTTGGTTCCAAGAGGGGAGACGAAGTGACTGGAAAGCCTTCCTGATTACGCGATATGTGTGACCGCTAAGCTGGAAAACTGGGTGTGCCGTCCCTGAAGGGTTCCGAGCCAATATTGCGACCTTGGTGCAAGACTCAACTTCTCGCAGAGGAATGTAATTAAATTGTGTGAACTAGTGTGTGATAAAGCGTTGAGAAGCATAACTACGATCGCTTTGAGGTACCTAACCACTTGACAGAAATGAACTAATATTGGGTACCTAACTTCGATCATTCATAATCGCCCAAATTCTAAAGCTGTAATTTCCAACTCGACTGATATTGAGTGAACTTTTAGGGTGACGAAGCTGGCGTTGGCAATATGACTTTCTGATAAGAGCATTTCGAACTAATCAACCAACACCGAGATTAGAACTATCCATGCTTATCATAAAATTCCATGTTGATCGGTATTTTGCTTGACGACAAAAGATGCTCATAGCTCAAACCTAATCTTCAATCGCGGACATTATTGGATACTCGATACTTCCAACAATCAATTATACTCCATCGCACCATACCTAAATCTCGCATCCAACAACCCATTTTCATTTCTTTCTTTTGTGACTCTTTTGTTATTTTTGAAACAAGAAAAAACAAGTCTGCCGAATTGGGTGTGGCACATAGCTTCCTAGTATCCATAACATGATTTTATATACATAACATAGTTATATTTAGAAAATCATCAAAGGGATTACTACCTTCACAAAACCTGAAAATTCCATCGAAATCAGATGAATATTGTCAAAGTTATGAGAGCTCCACGTTTGCACAGGCGTAGTGGGTACAACTGATCCGATCTTGATGAAACTCATAGAGCATTATCGAATCTCGGATCCTTAACTGTCCTGCAAATTTGAGCGAAATCGGACCATTATGTCGCGAGAAATTTAAATTTCAAGGATTTAATGTTTACGCATGCGCACAGACTACTAGTGGCCGGCTGGTAATGAATTTCATAGGTTACCATTTATGGGCTGACCTGCGTAATCAATGAAAATTTCATCAAAATCGGATGAAAAGTGTTAAAGTCATACGTGTTGCAAGGATTTCAAGTTTTGCGCATGCGCATTAGATACCACATTTCATCCGATTGTGATGAAACTCGTAGGGTACCATCAAACTTCGATCTTCAACTACCCTTCAAACTTGAGCGAAATCGGAACATTAGGTCGCAAAAAATTGATGTTTCAAAGATTTCACGTTTACGCATGCGCAGAAGCTACCGTTGGTCGGCTGGTAATGAATTTCGTAGCGAATCATCTAAGGCCTAACCCGCGTAATCCCTGAAAATTTCATCAAAATCGTATGGAAATTGTGGAAGTTAAGAGTTTTGCAAGGATTCCCGGACAACAGACAGACACGAAATCAAAATTGTTCAACAGGAAGGTCTAAAACGTAAAACGCGAGTTGAAATTTTGATTTAGGTGGCAAAAAATTTTCCACCTCCCAAAAGTGAAAACAATGCTTCCGCTTACCTTGATAGACTCGGAAGCAATAAACTAACGTTTGTTGTTAAGACGAATCATTAGTTGAGAACTCGACAGTTAAACACCAAATTGAAACGTAGATTTTGAAGAACAATCCTGTTCACTCCTAATGGTTCACTTGGCTAGTAAAATGCGCAATCAATCTCTCAAAAAAGTTTAGTGCAATTTGAAGAAGGTCACCATTTCAAGTTGAATTTTGGTCTGACTTCGACTTCTGGCGGCCTGGCGGACGTTAAGAGCTGTCCTCCGAAAGAATTATCATAATAATTTGTTATGATGATTTCTCTACCCTTTCATTGCCTCACCCTCTTGAGTTGAAATGATTTTTCCCGCCTACCAACCCTCAGGCGATAACCCTCTCAGCTCAGATAGATATTATCTATCTTCGGTGATCCCACGATAGCCGGTTCATTCCATAAGATAAAGCCGTTGGGCTACATGTCTAGAATTTCCCGTTCGTTTTCCGCCAACTATGCATGTTTTGTTGTGGTTATTGCAACGCTGGCATGACAACAGGTGTTTTGACCATACAAGGTCATGTGTCACATTTTCCAAGAAAGTTCGTCCTGTCTGGTTTTTCCAATTATCTTGTGGATTCATTCAAGTTTTTTCTAAACTTCAACTTTTTTCATTCATACGTATACTCTGCTGAACTCTTTTTTGCTTCATTTGAATGTGTATTGCCCTATCGTACATAAATGACATGTATGACCGTCACTACGTACTTACTTCCGTGCACTGGGAGTATTTCGCCCCATCTATATTTACTACTAAACTAGGTATATACTTATACAATTCCAACAAAATGCTGCAAGCAGGGAAAGTTTAATTATCCTTATTAAAGGTAGGGTATATACCTACTAAAATATTAATTAAACTCCACCAATGAAAAGGTACAAGGGTAGAAATAGGAGCACTCTTCCCTCGATAATGTACCTACCTAGGCTCCTGATGTAATATTCCCATGAGATACTGAACAATTCTCATTGTTCCCATGAGATACTGAACAATTCTCATATTTTTCATGAGATACTGAACAATTCTACTATTTTTCATTTTTGTCGTGAAAAACTTCAAAAAATCTCATTGGTCATCAAATTGATCTCCCCATTCGGTTTTACATAAAATAGGGATGAGTAAATCAACTTGCAGGTACCTTCAATTACTATTAGGTAGTATCCGGAAGTGTAGGTCATTCATTACGAAATTCAGTTCTTAGCCATGGGAGCTCACGAAAGTAAAATATTGAAACTGGATCAAGTGAACAAAAGATGAGAGCATCTTATCAGCTGATCTTTGAATGGAGATTAAAGGTTCTGGCACACTAGGAAGGTAACGGACAGGCA
>JAEMON010000005.1:1670644-1683894 GCA_030264115.1 Lygus lineolaris
AAATAGGGGATGGAATTTGCAAAACGCCCTAGCTCGAAAATTCCGAATAGGAAGGTATATTGTTTCCATCGATGCAAAATAGAACACAATTTTTAGCGTCGAATGAGACCTTGCGGAGCGTTTTAGGACCAACCGTTCGCTCCCTGTAAGGACTTGAGGGTTGAACGAAAAAAAGAGCAGAAACACGAATGTGAAGCGCAATTCCTCCCCAGTAGGCAAAATCTCCGTTCAAATATCAGCTGTTCAAATACAACTTTCTTTTGATTCCACCCAGGGATAATAGAAACAGGGTAGGGGACATGACCGCCCGAGCTGGGGATTCCCAAGAAAGTTCTACGTCATCAGTCGCCCACTTCAAGTTCCGAGGCAATGTGAAATCCTCGAAACATCAATTTCTCGCGACCTAATGGTCCGATTTCGCTCAAGCTTGGAGGGTAGTTGGAGATCGAAGGTTTGATGGTACCCTAAGAGTTTCATCAAAATCGGATGAAAAGTGTTAAAGTTAGACGTGTTGCAAGGATTTCAAGTTTTGCGCATGCGCAGTAGATACCACTGATCCGATTTTGATGAAACTTTTAGGGTACCATCAAACCTTCGATCTCCAACTATCCTCCAAGCTTGAGCGAAATCGGACCATTAGGTCGCGAGAAATTGATGTTTCGAGGATTTCACATTGCCTCGGAACTTGAAGTGGGCGACTGATGACGTAGAACTTTCTTGGGAATCCCCAGCTCGGGCGGTCATGTCCCCTACCCTGTTTCTATTATCCCTGATTCCACCGAACCAAGTTTGTTTTCTACTTTCAGAAGCTGCCTTAGTTACTGAATGATACAACTCTCCGATGATAATAATTAAGAAGAAGGTACAGACTACCCATTGTCGCCAAGAGGTGATTGTGAACCTCGCGGTAAGTGGGTATTTTATGTCAATAGGATCTTTGTAGATGGGCGATCTATACAGAGAATAATAAACCGTTGCGTAATAATTTGCAGCTTTTTAAACTATTATGCTTATGATTATGACTCAATGGATTGGGGATACCAAACAATAGAAATTCGTTGCACTGCTCTTAATATGGTTCACAGCCAAGCTATTCGCTTATCACCATGAGAGGAGGGAATATGACGCCACAGGGGAAGATGCAAGGGCTCATTCACACACCTCATTGTGTCGCACGACTCGATGGCTAACAGTGGAGTGGTCGGAAATGGGCATTTTCGGAAAAAACTAAGCTCCGCTCCGAAGCTAAAGTAAATTTTACGCTGAATTGTAATGAACCCCATGTGGCCAAATAAAACAAAAATGGCTGAATAGCACCGCCACCATCAAAAACCCCAGAAACTCACAATTTTGACCAGTAGAATCGTCCAAAATTTGTTATGTTTAATAAAAAAGTTGAAGACTCAGAATTCTGCGTCGAATGAGACCAACTCCAGCTCAGGGCTTCCCCCCTGAGGTACTGAGGCAGGAGACCACGTCAGTAGTCAAAAACTGAAGATTGTAAGTACTTCCTATCAGACGTATGTTCTATGGATGGAAAGGAATTACGAGGCAATGGCGATAAGAACGGCCACGATTAGGGCGGCAGGACGAAAGGGAAAGTATCACAATGAGGACAAAGAAAGGTGTCAGCAGAAGAAAGTTACTTACCTTGAGAAAAGCCCCTCCTAAAATTGAGATAAAAATATAAAAACAAGGTCCAAAAAAAAACTGACAGGCCGGAGGAAGATGGGAAAAGGGTAAGCCAGGGTTACTCAAGTAATGGAGACGAGGTGCAAGAAGTGATGGGTAGACAGAAAGAATGGAGAGAATATTATACTCAACAGCGGGTTGGAGGAACGATCCGTACTATCAGAATCTGCATATTCGAGTCTGCGCTAATTAGGATGAAACACAAAAACATGCGAAACTTGAGGGTGAAATAATGTTTATCTCCCGATCCTCTATGAGTACAATAATTATGAAGTATGCCTTCCTTCTTTGGTAACATTATATTGATCTCAGTCCAAAAACAGACCAGACAGATTCAAGTCACCTACGAGTTTTTGCTCCCTCACTACCGAAGGTACATACATTCGTGTAAGAAGTGAAAGGAGTTTTTTTCCTCCAAAATAAAAAATTCCTCTCGCTTTCAGAGAATTTGCACAGGAAATTTAGCTATTGCAATGGCTTCAAAATTTTACTTATGAAAATTTTCAAAACTTTTCTCCAAGGAAATCCGTTGTAGACCATTCTAGAACGATTTCGAAAATTTAACACATTCATGTATACCAACCTATTCATGTACAATGTATACACAGGGTGCCGCACTTGTACCAATGCATTTTAGGAACCAATTTCAAATCGTAAAGTTAGAGTTCGCGGTAAGGGGCGCAAATATGCGCTAAATTGGCGCAAATTGCCAAGAACCCAGTTTGGGGATGGTTCTGTCCCTTTTCATAATGTTACCCTAACCTTTGTTTGAGCCCCCTTCCACTATGTCTGCCCTTGATGGGCATTTTTAATTCCTCCCAGCCCCCTTTCACTTCTCTCAGCCATTAGGATTCAAGTTCCCTTCCAATCCTTTCACTTTGTTTGTACGTGATCGGTTATTCCTCTCAGCCCCTTCACTTTTGTTGACCGATGGGATTAATTCCCTTTCTCCTGTGACTATAATAGCTGTGCTCTTTCTGATGTATCTTCAGTTAATTGTTTGTTACTGATGATGGCCTAACCGTCGAAATGGATTTAACTTTGTAACTCATTATTTTCGTGGAAATAGACAACGATTTTCTATTTAACTCCGTTTTCTTTTTATTCGACCACAACTTCATACAATTTTGTCCGGGACATGATATAACAGACTGACAGACTGTTAAAGACCTCTAAAATGCAGAAATCAAGTGCACGTTACGATGAGACGATTAGTTGACTTAATAATAAATTCATTGGATTAGAGTAGGTACTAGAATTTGATTCCAACCCATGGGAAGCGCTTCTGATTTATTTAAAATAATGTTTTTATTAATAACTGCCTAAATAATGTAGGTTTAAGTGTCATACCAAGTTTTACGTAGCGCCTTCATTTTTCTCTGAGTTCAGTTCAGTGAGGACTTTCTAGATCGATGATAATAATTATTATGATTCATTCCAACTTCAAAACCTGAGGAATGGATTTGCCTGCTCACTTGAAACGTTGTTTGCTGTCGAATTGGGTTAAGACCAAAAAGTTTGACTTTCATTGATTTATTTGTAGCAAAATATATCGCTGAAAATTATCCTGTGTTGGTACTGTAAAGAGGTTCAGGTAGAGATGATTCAAGTTTTTCGGCTCTCCTGTAAAATTACGATTTTGGGGTTACGACAAGTACGCTTGTGAGAGTCGATATAATATCGATAAAAAGGATCCTGTATGGGTTACGACAAGATGTTCAGGTAGAGATGATTTTAGTTTCTCGGCTCTAGTGTAAAGTTACAGGACTTTGTGGGTTACGACAAGTTCACTCGGGAGAGTCGAAATGTTTGTGTCCAATAAGTTATTAATAAATATATTGTACTGAAGTCTACCAATCATTTCCCTACCAGCTATTGGAAACCTTGAAGCCATCCCGAACCCTTAGCTCAGCCTTCCAAATCGATCTTGAACGCTCCACCTCCAGATTTGGGCAGTCGACAATTAGGTTGTCCCAGGTCTGTGCCACTTAAATACCTATAACCATATATAAAAAACGCAGCAAATTATTACACAACGGCTTATTATTTTCTTTCCAGATCGCCCATCTACAAAGATCCTATTGACATAAAATACCCACCTACCGCGAGGTTCACAATCATCTTTTGGCGACAATCAGTAGGTGCCTTCTTGTAATTATGACTTAATGAAATCATTCTTAATGAAATTCAGTAACTAAGGAAGCTTCTGAAAGTGAACAACAAAGTTGGTTCGGTGGAATCGAAAGAAAGTTGCATTTGAACAGCTGATTTTTGAACGGAGATTTTGCCTACTCGGGAAGATTTGCGTTTCACACTCGTGTTTCTGCTCTTTTTTCGTTCAACCCTCAAGTCCTTACAGGGGGCGAACGGTTGGTCCTAAAACGCTCCGCAAGGTCTCATTCGACGCTAAAAATTGTGTTCTATTTTAAATCGATGAAAAAAATATACCTTCCTATTTGAAATTTTCGATCTGGGGAGTTTTGAAAATTTCATCCCCTATTTTCGACCCTTTTAGAGAAGACAGACGGTAACGCCAAGCTTCGTGAAACAACTAGATCCCAAATGGGGCCGGTATACCAAATTTTATAATTTTGGACCATGGTTACTATGGAAAGTGCCGCGTACAGCGTACAGCGGACGGACGGATTTTTTTTTTATTCGATTTTTGGATTCTACGTATCTTGAAACGTAAAACCTCAAATTTTGAGGGGGGGTTAAATTTTTTTCCGTGCTCGATTAGAAAGGTTCATTATTGAAAATAATAAACCAAAAGTTCCATTCATGCAGCATGAGTTGATAAGCGAATTTTCGAAGAATAATCTTAACCGATTTGGGTAGAGTTTCTCGGAGAAAATTTCACGCTGATTCCGAATACACCATAATATGTTTATGTTCCTATAAGATAGTAATTTACACCAGAAACATCTACACATCTAAACATTTACACTAAACGCGTTTTTTAGCGATTTGAGTCCAAATTTTCAAAATTTATCAACTTGGAGTACTCCAAAAATTCTGGCCAACGAACTTATCCTTCCTCTTGATATTATTGACATTTTGAATTTTTTTTTGTATTTTTTATCTCGATTGCACGGTCAGAAATCGTCTGGAGGGACATATACATAGGTAAGTGTTAAATTTCAGGAAACGCTTAAGGCTTGTCTAAAACTGATTTCCATGAAGAAAATTTTCAAAAATTTGCATTACTAAAATTTTGAAGACATTACAATAGCTTCATTTTCTTCGTAAATTCGCTTAAAAATGTCTGCCAAGTTGGGTGTGGCACATAGCTTTCTCGTATCCATTAAATCATGTTTCGAGGATTCCACGTTTACGCATGCGCAGAGGCTACCATTGGTCGGCTTGAAATGAATTTCATAGGGGACCATCTAGGGCCTAACCCGCGTAATCCCTGAAAATTTTATCAAAATGGGATGGAAATTGTGGGAGTTACCTATGTTTGTGGAAGTTGCAAGGATTCCCGGACACACCGCCAGACAGACCGACCGAAAGGCACGAAACCTAAATGGTTCAGGAAGGTCTAAAACGTAAAAAGCGAGTTGAAATTTTGATTTTGGAGGTAAAAAATTTTTTTAACTCCCAAAGTGAAAACAATACTTCCGCTTCAGAAGCAAAATAACCAACCATGCAAGTTACCTATTCCTTTCCATTCAAATCTACATCGCAAGTTTACATGTCAATATGTACCTACATAACTCGGTACTCAATAAATTTGAAATTAACACCAAGCATCTACGAACCTGATTCATTTTACTTTCGTTGTATAAATAAAGGACATTGCATTTCTTTATCTACTTAGAAGTACTTTGAGTAGAAACTTTGAGTTCTACTCAAATCTATATACTAGTTATCTATTATTTATCTACCAATTGACACTTCAATTGCTCTTCGACGTTACATATTTATCTAATGTCACCCGTTCAACCCTTTTTCAACAGCTCAGCGAATTATTTGCATTCACCATTACACGATGAATTCGTTGAACATACAAACGTAGGTAGTACATGGTTATAAAATCGTTCAACTCTAAACAAGAGATACAACTATTTGCCACTCGTGTTAAGGTTAGCAAAGATAACGCACTTGATTATTTCTGGAAATTTCTCGAATTAGCAGGGTACACTTAGTGTATTCCTTGTATCCAAGTTTGTATAATATCAAGGGGTGCATGGCAGAAGTGAATCAGTCCATTTTTGCCAAAATTGAGTTTTTAGTGCTTCATAGAAGTTTTGATCCGGCACTACACGCTTGTATTCTTAACTCAACGAAAAAGAAACTCCAAAGGGCTCAAATTTCCCTTAAAGTACCCATTTCTCATACATTTACCATTTTCCCGGCAGAAAAGACCAAGTTGGTGCTACTTGATAAGCACCTGGCTAATGCTTCCCGGCAGAAATGACCAAGAAGCACTAACTTATTATTGAAAATACGAACATAGGTACAAATAGGTATAAAATCGTTCAACTCTAAACAAGAGGTACCTACTATTTGCTACTACTAATTTTATTGTAATTATCAAACCAGACCAGAACCGTGTACTTCAGGCGTCTAGAGCACTTGGTCACTTCTGCCACCCAACTTGGAAATCAGAGGTTCCAACCTTTGAAACGCTTTGCTGAAAAATTAGTTTTCGTCACTTGGTCACTTCCGCCACGCAACCCTCGATTTCATATTATGAAATCTGGTGTTCTCGATTTTATGAATTTTTGAAATTATATAAGCAATTTTGACTTTCTACCCCGAATAATAAAATCTGAACAGATCAACGCACTGAAATCGTTCTGGTGGTGTTGAATTCGTCACAAAATCTTAATTACGTTGGATTCCGTAAACTTAATTTTATCTATATTCGACACGAACAGTTTAAAACTGTTAACGAACTATCCCGATAATTACGAATGCCAATCATACCATCATAGAGGAAGCGCTATTTCACGATGAAGGAGCAGACTTTACGAAATCTGGTATTTCTAGTATCTACTAGAAAACTAGATGAGAAACATATTATGAAGGGTGCAGGGGAAAAAACCCTCATCGCCAAAAACTTCCATTCATGCAGCATGAGTTGATGAGCGAATTTTCAAAGAATAATTCTACCGGATTTGATGGGTTATTCTTATAGGAAATTTCACGCTGATTCGGAATATACCATATGTACCTATGTTTAAGATGGTAATTTACACAAAAAATCGCTAAAAACGGGTTTTTCTGGATCTTTTTGACCCCATTTGAAGGATTCTCGAGCACACTGGTAAGCCTACCTGATTGTCCAGATCGGGAACTGTACAGTATCTATTGGTAAATTTTATTTTATTTTTTTAAATAATGCATTTATTTTAAATGGAAACATTCAGGTACAGTAAATAGCAAAGTATTTCAGTTTATTGTACCTTAATTGTACAATATTTTTTATTTACCTTCGAAATTGGGTTCTGGGATGTGGTGGGGGGGGACGATGTTCAACAAGATCCCATTTAGAAGGAATCACGAGCACTGTCACTGTATTCGTAGGATTTCACGTACGGTCGCGACTCGGAACGAACACTCGCGCGAACCGACGCGAAGGGCAGAACACGGAATGAAGGTGTTCCGTTCCGATCTCCTCGCTCCCGCCTCCGATCGGGCATCTCCGCTCGGGCTCGGCCGTCCCCGCCCCCTGCCAGCTGCCCCCGCGAGTTGTCTGCGTGGATGACGGCCTTTGTGCCCGAGGAGACTGGAGAGTAACCTGAGGGGTCAGGGGGCTCCAGGGTGGGTTTTTCGAGTGGACATTTCCCGCAGGAGATGGATCGCGTTCGAGTGACCGGAGATCCAGTCTGTCTTGGGGCATTTCCTCCGGGTTCGCTGTCTGTTCCAAGCACGGTGGAAACGAGTTGTGTTTGATACAAAAAAAATATGCGCAGAACCTATTGCGCACATTCAGGTCACAAACCCAAACAGAACCCTTTTTCTAGCATTTTTGAAGGTGTGTTCAGTTAATGAAAATAACCGAACTAATGTTCCAAGCGGAACTACATATTACTTGAAGGTGAAACCTCTCGATAGCGAACACCAGGGAAAATATTCGCTATCGAGACGGTTTTCGCTACTAGGAGGTCCCTCTTCATAGTGAATTTTTCCAGTGTTTTCGCTATCGAGAGGTTTCAGAAGAAATACTTTGCCAAGTGAAAATTGCACATAGCTTCCTCGCGTTCAAGAAAATTATTGAAATCAAAATTATTGAAATCAAACATCAAATCTCATTTCCTTTTCTCGTTAATCAGCTTTATCTTGTCTCGTTTTGATATTTATTTAATTCAATCAATACCTTATAATTTGTACCGTTTTTTTTCTCATTGTGGCTGAATGTTTTCATTATTTTTCTGTTTAAAAAAGAGAGAAATGTGTCCCGTTAATGTTATAATAAATAAATCTGGCGCGAGGCTTCACATCACTTTTCTCACCCGTGAAAACCTGAAAAATTGCCATTTTTGATGATTTTAACGTGATTTCGGCCCTCAGCCTATTTTAGTGGAGATGAGGGGTATTGGAACATGTTTCTACTTGTTAGAAGAGTAAGTCCTGTCAATTTCATCAAAATCGTTAGAACAGTTTGGGAGAAAAGCTTAAAAAATGGCCAAATAACGACGTTGGTACATTTTCTCCCCCGAATAATTGACCTGGAGAGCTGACATTCTTAGGGCCTCATCCTCAGACATGTAGAAACCAATCCTCGAAATGGAATTTTTTTCATCATTTTGGTAGAGGCAGCAATCGTGTTCATACACATACATTCATAGGGGACCCTCTTGGGTCTTACTCGAGTAATCCCTGAACATTTCACCGAAATTGGTCGAGTAGTTCCGGAGATACGCCTAAGGCAACAAGTTTCAAGTTTGCGCTTGCGCAGTAGCTATTACTGAACCAATCGAGACGAAATTCATAGGTTATAGTCTAGGAGTCAGTCCAGAACTACCCTGCATATTTGAGCTAAATAGGGCAGTTAGGAACTGAGATACAGGGTTTTCAGGGAATTCGCGTTTGCGCATGCGCTCACGCTACTAGTGGTCCGATGGCGATTATATTGATAGGGCACCATCACGGGAGTAACCCGCACAATCCCCGAAAATTTCATCAAAGTCGGACCACATCTTCATATAGTTTTGCCTGGGACAAGGAATTGACCACAGACCGACAGAAAGACAGACAGATGCGGAACCAAAATTGTTCAGAAAGCTCTGAAACGTAAAAAACAATTGGAAATTTTGATTTTGGAGGACAACAATATTTTTCGTTTCTTGCACGAATACATAGCTTCCTACATTCGGTAGTGAGGAAGCAAAATCGAGTTCGATGCAAAGGTTCATCATTAAAAATGATGAACTAAGCGCAATGGCACAAGTCCCATTCATGCAGCATGAGTAAGTGAGCGAATTTTCAAAGAATAATATTCTAACCGATTTGGTGGGTGATTCCTGTTGAACATTTCACGCTGATTCCGAATATACCTTATTAATATGTTTAAGATGGTAATTTACATCAAAACCCTCAAAAACAAGTTTTTAGCGACTTTCAAACCCAAATTTTCCAAATTTTAACCCTTGGAGTACTCAAAAAATTCTGGCCAAAGAACTCATCCTTTCCTATGATGTTATTGACATTTTGAAATTGCTTCGGATGTTTATCTCGATATATACCTTTACCTACATATAAAAAGTGTTAACTTTCAGGAATTGTTTTAGAATTGTCTGAAACGGATTTCCATAGAGAAAATTTCCAAAAATTTGCATCATCAAAATTTTGAAGCCATTGCAATAGCTTAATTTTCTTCGACAATGGGGTCTGCGCATGAGAAATAAAAGTTGGAAAAAACCCTTTAATTATGTTATTTGAGTTGCCATGACTTGTAAACACTATTTATCAGGACAAAAAACTCCATGTGGGAACAGAAATCGTCATGTTAAAATGGAATGTTTTGAATTTCGCGGGGTTGTGTGACGTAGGTAGCTCCAGAGGTACGTACGTCACAGACCTGCTGTCCCCTTCAAAACCCGTTCGTGTCGTTCCGACATTCTCCGCATGGATGCGCTTCGACCAATCAGCGCGCTCCATTTCCGCGCGCATTTCTTCAAACGTTCACATTTCTCTTCGTCGATAAAAAAAAATAGGGAGACCACATATTTATGAAATAACCCCACTTTGGCCATTTTGAATCGATTCCCTTTCAATAAAAATTGTAAAAAAAAAAATCATGCGCAGACCCCATTCGCTAAAACTAAGCAAAATGCAGTCGACGGACGGATTTTGGTTTATATTTTTCAAAAAGGTTCATTATTGAAAATTAATAAACCAAAATCCGTCCGTCATCTGCTTCATTTTGCCAAGTTTTTTTCATGGACCGAAATTAATGAAATTTGGAATACCTGCCCTATTTGGCGTCTAGTTGTGCCCCGAAGCTTAGCAGTCAGGAATTTCGGGAGCCTCCGCCATATTCTAGCATGACAGTTGGCCCGTACAGTACGCAGATGTAACAGTTGTCAGAGGAGATGTTGGAGATGTAACCAGCTGTTCAGGCGATAGGATGATACTAGGGATCCAGCATTGTTGCAGGCGGGAGGCAAGAACTCTACAACGACGTTGAAGATTCGTACAGCAATGAATCGAATGTGACAGTTGTTTAACTTAAAGACAACAAAAAACTATAAGGGTTCTGGGTCCTAAGAAAATGCTAAAAATAGCCTTCCCCTACTTCTTCCAACAGCCTTTCAAAGCTAACACACTGGGAGGACTATCATACATTTTTACTGTTTATATTTATGACCCCACAAATTATTCTGAAAGTTCGATCGGGTTAATAAACTTCTTAATTTATGGGTCTGGCACACTGTTTATTCTTTACTGCACAGCTACGTGAAGTAGGATTTAAAAGTGTATCTAACATACCAAATCCTAATTTCCAAAAAAGGTTATTCATGATTGATAAAAAGTTACGTCCATCTCTAACGCCTCGTTTGCATCTCATTTTTTGCTCGGAAGTTCATGCATTATTTATCTGCCGTTTCGGTGGGTGGGGGAGTTTCTTCGTTAATCGGGCTCTCTTTAAATGCTGTCATTACAGAGCTCAGTTCGCCCATTCAGAAGAAGGTAATTTGGCCTGACGCGAACACTTGCTAATCATCATTCCAAATGTTCGAATCCAATTTTATACGAGGGAGAGTAGTTGGATAAACCAAAAGCATTGTTCAGTAATGTATTTCAGGGGACGTCCCTTTAGATGAGGATTAGAATGGGGGTTGTTATCTTGATATGGATGACATGGATTAGTTACGATCAATCATGTTATCTATGTAACCCCCCCCCCCCCTTCTCTTGTCTTGATATCAGCTTTTTTTTAGTACCTGCAGATCGGGTTGAATATCACTTTCTGTGCTGGGCTTACCTTCCTGGCTTCCTATCTAGATAGCTAGGAAGTAGATTGGAAGGTTTAGAACTCATTAGCACTCATCTCATTTCGTCACTGTATTATTTATTTTACCTAGTTCTTGATTATTTCCTTTACAAACCCAGTTTTGTACGAAGACAAGCTGTGGAAAACGTGACAACCGAGAGGCTTACTTACCCACTATAGTTAGGTACCTACCAACGTTGTACCTATCTACTTGTAAAATTGTGATATTTTATCGACCTACCTACCAATGACTGATGATGAGTTTTACACTTCACTGACAAGTGACTCTTTCTATTACGAGTATAATGAGATAAATATGTATGACTGATGTGATTACTATAGGAATGATTTCTGTTCAGTATTTATCTAAAAGGGTGAATTCCTAACAATTATGTTTTCTAACAATATCATATTATATGATCTGAAAATATGTAGCTACCACATTTCATTATTTACCCTTACCAATTAGCCAGCTTTCATGAGCGATTGCTCTACCTATTTATTTAGTTCCCATCATATCGCAAAAATGATTTATATTGTTTAGCATGTATTCAGGCCCTCTGAAACCATATTGAGTGCGTTTTCCAACATCTGTTCAGAGATAAATAACTTTATTCAGAGTAAAAAGTTTTGAAATATGCAGTGGACTGTGAAAAATGAAGTGCACTGTGGATTAGTATACACTGGCCGTCTACCCTGGTAGACGGGGGGGGTTTGAGCACGCTCAGTCGGGCAGGTGGCGTGCAGTGGTTGGCTTTGGACGGCTAGAGACTCCCGCATTGAAAGTGATAATAATTATAATGTTTTACCAGTGTGCATTACTTTTGAAGAATACATAAATATTATGGTTTATGCAAAGAATGGTGCTGTGTAATGACAGCGTGTGCTTATTATAAGGACCCAACCTTATTATAAAACCCTTATTATGAGGTTTTAACGAAGAGTTGAAGGGGGCAAGGGACGGAGCCAAAAATGCCTTCAAAAATGCCTAAATCTCTGCTACCGAAGGGTTTATAAGAACTCTTACTATAACATTATTACTACTAAGGAAGGACCAATAAGTTTAAAATACGGATAACTTCGCCCCTACCTCCTCCCCTAGCCATTTTAGCCACCAATTTCCAACGGATGTTGATACGGTTGGCGGTATTCTCCTTATTTTCTTTATTTTCTACGGAGTCTATGTGCCTTTACGCCAATTTGACTTGTAAAAAAGGACATGAACAATTCAAAATTACGAACTTAAAATTATACATAGATGCTCTCCGTTGAGAATTGAATGACTCACTTGGGCCCTAGAAAATTCCAGATTAAATTCTTTAATCGGAATTGGCATCCCAGCGTGAGTAGAAGAGGTCTCTGTTCGTGGAAGAGACACCATCATAGCCACGTTGAGTGAATTTCTTGAAAGACTGTGATCAAAATGTCGACGGCAAATTTGGGGATAAGCTTCGACTGAGCGACGTCGGATTTCAATGCCTGGAAGTCTCGGCTGGAAAATTCGTATTCCTAATTACATTTTTTTTGTAGAAGCTTTAGGGTGTGAATCCAGTGATTCAAAACGTAGAGATTTACTCTATGACAGTTGTTCTGACTCCTAAATTTACTCGAACTCTCCAAATTCTTTCGTATTGATTTTTGCATTCATCTTCCTCCCCTCACCTCCTTCATAACTCTCTCATGATGCTTCGGTTGGATATCCAAGGGTTGCCAAGCCCTGATTAGACGTCCGATTAATAGACAAGCCTTCATCTGAAGACGTCACATGAACGGGCACACGAGCCTAACAGGACGGCAGTAAGGATCTCCTTTCCAGATATCCTTCCTAAGCACTTCAAAGAGGAATATTCATAATTTGGATTGGAAATTCGTATAAGGTACTTGACCAACAATAAAAGAATATACTTTTGGGAAAGGTTAGAAAATCAACAGTGCGAGAGCTTGGTTTAAAATTAGTCGAAATAGGTAGGCTTTAAGGCTTAACTGGTTTCGACTACTGGAATGAATCTAATAGGCAGTAAAGCCGCTTATATAGGTGAGGGAGCCCCTCAAGGTGAACCTAGGGTCGTGCGGGGAGGTCCCCTCTCCTGTACTGGGGTTTTCCCCGAGACTT
>JAEMON010000005.1:1684002-1704737 GCA_030264115.1 Lygus lineolaris
GAGACCCACAATAACACTATATTGTCAGTAGGTACACAAAAGGATGAAAAACACTACATTAGAGGCCTACATCTCGACGACGACTGGAGTGCTGAGAGAAGTTGCTTGAGCGGGGATTGACGTCACACACAGGTGACCACCCTTCTATTCATCACATCCGGTACCCATCCCGGGAATTTTAAATTCAAACCAAAGCGCCATTCGGCTCATACAACTCTTCAATCATGTCGATGATACAACATCGATCATATCAACCCATACAACATCTTCAACACATTCGATTGTATCTAATTGTAATTTTTTCAGGAGGCAGTAACATAAATTGGTTGTAGGTACCTAACCCATTCACTCTAATTACTTGTGTTATTGATTTCTCTTTGTTCGACATCAGAATTTCTATACCATTTAATAGAGACTCAGGCGGTTCCAACGATAGGGTTGAACATGGGAATTGAGTGGCTAGATCCCCCATTTACAAAGAAAACTAAAATTAATTGATAAAATGGCGTTTGACCAACGCTAGGTTGCGGTGATTCAAGGATACTTTCCTACACGGAAGGGTCCATCCGGAACTGTGGTGTTTGAGGTGAGGCGTCGCAGCACTTCCATTCATGATCGTCGAACTTTCTCGTTGACCTAAGACAGCCGACGAATTGATCGACCAACCAATAAATTCACTGAGTTCTCCCGTTGGTGGTTTTATATAAAAGTCATTATAATAATCGGCTGAACTGAGTATCAATTTGTCCCGCTGATAGCATCCAACTCGCCTTACCGTTTCCAGGTTATTAAACCTGCTATTGTCCCGCTTCTATAGCTTTCGTTTCCACGTTCCAAAACTTCGTTGCTCCGTTAAAAGCCTGTCGATTGTGTGGGTTGAAAAGAGATTTACATGAACAACCGTTGAGACGTTTCAGCCATTAATATGGGCGAAGGTTTCGGGACCCTGCGGATGCTTGACAGATTGTTAGCGAGCGTTCTAAGACTCTGGTCGATATGAAAGTTTCATAAGAGAATTCTCAAGAGAGGAAGAGGGGATTGGAGCTTGGAACAATATGAAGGTCTCAAGCTACCGTCTAACCCCCACCCCTTCGGCATACAGAGTTGCCTAAAAGGGAGCACTATTAACGAAAAGGATGGCCGTGGAAATTGAAGCTTTTATCGGCCTTTGTCTTGCTTGAGGGAGTTAAGGGTCGCTCGGTTCACTTCTGAGTTTCGCAATTACTCGGAGATAAGCATGCTGGACAAACCTGAAGCAGTAACCTTTGATCGGCATAGACAATTCATGCCTTATTGCTTTACAGTCGACGAGAGAGGGAAGCGAATTTTTTTATCGTCCCAATATGCATCGAGAAAACGTGATTTTTCAATTACGATTCAGAATCTTTCGTACTACCATACTAAAATTAACCATTTCATTAGTAACGGTTCAGGGTGGAGTAGACTAGTAAGTATCTTATATACTAAGACTCATTTCATGAATGGTAATGAATTTATAGACTGTAAAGATGAAAGTTGCCAATGATTGCTAATGATTATTATTACGTATTATACCTACATAAACCTCCCAAACATAATTGAATTGTGCGGCTGTAGATAGGATTCTGGGGTCTACAAAGGTAGCATAAATATTAATTTGATCACATTTCGTGATTTTTCTTCCAAATACCGAACGTTCACCGTCCAGCAAAATATGCAGTAGGAGTAGTTTGTAATACGGACGATGTAGGAGTTTTAATTTCTATACTCTAACTCCTCGATGGATGGGGAACTTGCATGGGTAGGAGTCTTGCATTTTGAACCTTGATATCTGATCCAGCCTTTTTCAAAACCCGTAGTACATTTGGGTTTGAAGTAGGCTGAATCAGATTTTTATGTTCTAAATGCAAGATTCCTAACCTTGCAAGTTGCAAGTTCCCCATCCTCTGGGGAGTTAGACCCTAACGTTCGTACTTACCAATGCTCAGCTTGAAATTGTCAAGGTAGAGAGGGGGTGAAATCTGATGGTAATTGCATCATAATTTCCCCCTCCCCCTTGCTGAAAGAAAGGTACCTAGTGATAGTGACAATAGGTCTTACCCTTAAGCCAACCAGAACTAGGTCTAGCCGTTGTGAGATGATAGGCCAGACCAGGTGACAGCTCTTGTACGCACTCACCATCCGAGGAGCAGCCTCTAATCAGCCGTGAAAAGAGCATAGCGGGAACTGGTCACGAGCGATCCAGGCGCTATTTGTTGAGAGCAGGGACGTACCGTCACAAAATCACGACTGGTTTGCCGTTTGACCAGAAAACAGGTTGGAAGGTAGTGTGTGACGTCATTTAGGTTATGGAACTGAGGTACCCGCCCAGGCAGGCGGGTCAGTAAAGTCAGTTAGGTTAAAATCCAAAGACTCATTTTCGATAAGTTTCAATCATCGGATACCCATCATATAGCACCTTTTTGGAAAGCCCTCTCTAAGATCGTTCAAATGCTAAAATAGAAAATAACCAGCGAGTTCCCCATCATTGTGATCTGGATTATCGACTATAATAATGGACATGAATATCGGACAATCATCAAAGCGAAATCATAAATAAATTATGGAATTAGTCTCAAAATCACAAAGTGTACAGAGGGATTTGTTGTCAATCTTGGAAGTGATTTCTTGCCCATGAACGGATCTGAGATCATGTTGGTCGAAGCTTTATCAACAGTAACTTTACCTCTGTACCCACCCTCGTTCCTAATTACTCAGCTAGCAACTCCAAATCCTTTGCTTTGGATGCAAATTGAAGGGGTCTCTCTGAAGGGTCTCGGCGGAGTAAAAATGTGATTAGTAGGGTACGTGGAAGGAATCTAGTTACGCGTTTAATTAAAAAGCACGAACTATTTTATTCCCATCGCTCTTTATTATTATTTAATGAGTGTAAAATCCAAATACATATTCATACGACATTTACGGTAGGTATCTCACTGATACGTACTTTTTGATATGGTGGGCTGCAACTTTTACAGTTTTACTATTACAAGTATTACTTTGGAATACCTAAAATCATGATAGTAGAGACACTGTTGTAAGCTGGTAGTTACCAGGGAGGTTAAACAATGGCTGGCTGGACGTATCTAATTGGGACATAAAATCCTAATACCTATTTTCCACTGATTTAAATTATCCTACTCAGATAAACTAGACTGATGCGCTCAAAAGAGAAGTTTTTTCGAGAAAGGGTTTTAGTCACACTAAGTTCTGATATAAACAATAAAATAGGATATATTGGAGATATCAAAAGTAGTAATTACAGATTTTAGGTGACAAATATACGTACCTACTTCAACTAAATATAAGAGAAACAAAACGGTTTTTACCTTAAGCTGTTGGTAATCGGCACAGAGAAGGTAGGGAAGGGGAACTTAACACTGTGACGTCACTTCGTTGCTTGCTCTCCTGGTGGCTGAAACAATACCTCTCAAATTTTGTTAGTAGCGATCCGAGCGGAGACTCTCCATACAACCTACCTCTCTCTAGTGGAACTGCTAACGCCTCTCTTGGGTACTACTGGCCTATTTAGAATTTCAATCTTAAATTCCCTTCTCACCCATGATCCTAATTTGTCTGTCGAGCTACATTGTTAAAATTATTTATATTCTTAGGGCTGAGTGGGAGTAGCAGCAACAAGTAATTGTATTAGTTTTGCAAACAAAATAGAGATTGATTGTTCATGTGATAGGTTATTATTTTTTTAAGTAAGAAGTACCTATATCAAGTCTACGTTACTTAATAATTCCAAATCACAAAACATAAATATAATACATAGTTGAAGGATTTCCAATAGTAACTAGCAATCATGTGCGTAGGCGAGGGGGTAGCCTCCACCCCTCTCCCCATAGATTTCTGGGAACATTAAAATAAACTGAGGAGAACTTATTTCATGAAATATACACCAATAAATGTGTAGGGAAAATGGTAGGTATTACTATCGTGAGCAATAATGCTTATGATAAGAAGAAGAAGAAGAAGGTAAGAAGAAAGATAGATGTAAGTGGAGGTAACAGACGAGAGGTAAGATAATGAGCACTCGGACCTTAAAAATGAGTAAGAAGGAACTTTTTTTCTATGGCCTTTTTTTACTATTATGCTATATAATATACTTACAGTATTACTAACAGTTTACTAGAATGTTTGCTGGAAATTCAGAAAAACGTACAATCTTGGTATTTTTCTCACCTCAAAACTAGAGTTTCTTGAGGAAGGCTGTAATATTGTCGTGAACTCGTACGTGCCAAATCCGCAATCTTTTCTTCTACTATGCTGTGGTAGGCTGTGAGTAGATAGGGTATCCGAAAAATAACTAGTTTTCAAAAACACTTTCTCGAACTTAAAACAACTTTATTAGGCTTTACACGGGATATAGGTACATACACAGGTATATAGGTACTATCTACCTATATATATATAGGTATCTAGCTACCTACACCGGGATCTAGGTACACACACTGAGTGGTGAAGAGGGACAACGGAAGACTGAGTCCCTCCTATAAGGTTGGTGGAGCTCATGTCAGCAGCCACGCATATTACGGTGATGTACCTATCGGTTACTTATTTATACATATCAATAGGTATATAAAAATACGTTTCGCCTCCCCCCCTCCCCCCCCCCTCCCCTCCCTCCCCCCTGCACCTGGCTTAATCCTGCCTATGCCCATTCTAGCAATTTTAGTTTCGATGAATGCTCAGCGTCAATTTTGGTGTTGAACAGTATTTCAAACTTTCTTCAGCCAACAATTTTTACCAATAATTGGTACCTAAATTATTGGCCGAGAAAAGTTTGAAAAATAGAAATAGGTACAAAAAAATATAAATACAAAAAATATTGTAAATACAATAGTTATAGAAATAAGAAAATGGATACAATTATACAAGTACAATACAATTATTAGAAATACAATTATTGTATTTCTGTTTTCGTAATTCTTCTTCATTTTCTTGAGGGCAATGTGCTATACAAATTTTGAATTTCTAAAATTTTGAGAGTACAATAAATTATTGAAATTTCAACAGCCCGCGGCTCTAAAGAATCGAATAACAATAATTAGAATGGCTAGATGTTGACTGAAAGTAACACAGAATTAACATTAAAAATATTGATACATAGGTATTATTGCCTGCCACATTGCATGGAACACGCTAGCCACTCTACCGTTGATTTATATGGAGACACTTTTCACACATTCCAATTAGTTATGTGCACACTTACCTGCAATTTAGGACCCATTGCAATGAGGGATACCAACATGTTTGTTTTAGGTAATATTTTCAAATGGAAGCAAAGTCTTTCGTGAGAAGTTTAAGACCAACCACACTTTCCTACGATAAGTAGTTTTCTTTCAATGATTATTCAGAGTTTGAACGATGCCAGTCGGTCGGGAAGTTACTATTATAATGATAATAATAATTATTATTATAACAAAGCGAGAACCCGCCCGGTAAGTGAATTTGAGTCTTGAATTTGAGACAGAAATGAGAAACATGTTCACACTCCTCCGCAGTAAGGTTTTGAAATGTGTAGCACATATCCAAAAAGCCGTATTTTCATTCCAACAAAAGTACTACTTACTCGGGCAGGTGAATAAATCCAGTGACGACTATTTACTCTCAGATTTATGCGCAGGTGGCTTTATTTACCACTCCCTCTCATCCGTGAGGGTGAAGAAGGGCGCTAAGCTTTCATTTCCTTTTAGGGCCTTTGGGCTCCAAAAACCGTCGACTCACTTTTGTTTACGAGGACATGAAGTGAAGTGATTTATTCCACGTCTTTTGTCTACCTTTGTACAAGACGTGGAAGGGAGCTCTTCCAATTTGTTTAGCTAGACGAGGAAACCACGGGAAATCTCATTGAAATAAGGTGGATAAAAGGGGAAAATAGACTTGTGCACGCCTTCGATTGAACGATTCCTTCCGAATAGGCTTATTCTCCCTGGCAGGTTTGTGAGTTCTATAAATGGTCTTTTGTCACTAAGTAGCTCTTTCTTAAACAAAACTAAGGGAGTTACACTTCGCTAGCAACGCATCGGTTGTACTTGAAAATCAATTAAAAAAACAAAAAATGTAAATTTCTCCCTTGATGGGGAAAACAATAGATCATGGATATGTCTAAGTATTTTTGCCCCCATCAAAGGAGAAATTAGATGAAGGTTAATAGTAAAATGAACGCAGGAAGAGAAAACAACAAAATTACATTTGAACACGTAATTTATTAAATAATTAAACATGAATTGAATTTGAACTGGTGATGCTTAATAACAGCTCATGATAACTAAAATATGATGTATAATTTTTTGAAAAAACTTCAAAATTATAGGGAACGAATGTCCCTATCAAAAATTAGAAGCCTTTAAGGATCAACCCCTGAGAAGTGGAGCTCAAATATTCCACATTGGAAAGGTGAGACTAAAGATGTTACTTACCTACTTCTTTATGCAGCGAGAAGGATGGCACTCTAACGGAGAATACAATCAATGAAAGACTCTTGGAAAATGAGCAAGTTATATTTTCCCGAGCAACGAATGGATGTACGTAAAAAGCATCAGAAAAAAGGAGCGCCAGTGTCACGTATTTTCTAGTTTTAACAGCGTCATTCGGTCGTGTTGGAAATCGTTTATAGAAACCTTTGCATTCATGTTTCTGCGAAACGAAAATTTTGTTTATATTCCGGTCAAATTAGTTCAGGAATGTAGCCAGGTGCGTAAGAAGGGGGAAATTGGTAGGTTGAGATGATGTGTACATTTTTCACATAAATCGAGGGCTTTCCAACGAGTGGCAGATTGGCAAATTGCGGAAGTTACATTTCTCTACCAAAGAGTTGGTTGTACGTGAAAATCCATGTCAAATAATCCATCACAAAATAATTTTCTCGCCATATTTCCATCATTTCATAAGTGACTTGATATTAAATTACCCCCTATTTGGAAAATGACACACATAGACGGACACTGTGTGAGTAATAATCAAACAACCGCGTCAACAATTTCTCAACCACAGATGTGTTATTCGTCAACCAACTCTAAACTAGAACGTTGTTGTTGATTATATGCTTCGTTTACGATTCCCAAATGGAGAGGAAGAACGAAGTAGTTACGAGTAGCAAACCTCTCTGTTCTGAGGGAAGTTACACAAAGATAGCCGTAGAAAAATTAATTCTTATCAACAATGGGAACTTGTGATCCGAAACATGAACCTTGTGCTTGAAAATCAGTGGAAGGTATCAGGTACCTGAGATGGAATTGCTTTTGGGTGCCATCGACCATCGTGGGTACGATTGGTGGGTTGAGGGTGGAAGTATGAGCGGCTGTGCTTCCGGTTATGTCGATTTATTGTTTTCCAACATTTTCACAACAATTGTTGCCTGATGAGGCTCATCCTTCCACCCCAACAACCCACCAATCTTACCTAAGACATATAGTGTTATGTGGTACCATAGTAATGTGGGGTTTTAGGGCCAAGAAACATGCTGCTCCTTCATTAGTTAACTAGCTCCTCCTTCTTTGGTACCATGTGCCCCCATTTTTGATTGTTTAAAATAAAAACATCTGATGAGAGGCTTCATACTACTTTCCTCACCCGTAAAAACCTTGAAAATGGCTAGTTTTGCGGATCGTAACGCTGACTTCGGCCCTCAATCTATTTTTGTGGAGATGAGGGGTATTGGAACTTGTTTCTACTTGTTAGAAGAGTAAACCCTGTGAATTTCATAAAATCATCAGGGAAGTTTGGGAGAAAAGCTAAAAAATGACGTTTTTTTTCTCCCCGTTATAATTGACCCCTTATAATTGGACCTGGAAATTCTTAGGGTCACATCCTCAGACATGTAGAAACCAATCCTCGAAATCGGAGTTTGTTTATCATTTTCGTAGGGGCCGAAATCGTGTTCACAGACATAGATACATACATACATACATTACATAGGACTTACATACTCTTTTCCACAACGTACACGAAATTGATCAGATATCGATTAGGACCAGTTGAAGGAGGTTTTTCAGAAATTGGGTTTCATGCTGATCGCAATACTTTCCATTCACCGCATCAGGTGGGCTGAGGAAAGTAAAAACTCTCTACCTATGTGTGTCAACCTGTGTGTCTATCCACGTTGATATTCTTGCCTCCGCTTAGTCACTCGTACTGCTGTACCAGAAGGTATAAATATATTGAAGCTGCGGCAATTATGACCTATCCATTTTTTCAGTTTTTCAGGAGACACAAAATCTGTTCAATTTTCAAACTACGAGATCAGTCCAATTTACTCAAAAATCACTTCGGCACAATCACCAACCAGTTCTCCATTGGGAAGCATGTAGTTGAAAAATAGTCATATTTCCATCATTTTCATGCTTGATAAGATATTTATGTTGAAAATCCCCCTTTTGATTTGCTATATATATTTGCATAAGGCTGTTTTTCGATAGGTTATGCTGCCATCACTAGGAATCTTCCATAAGAATCCTTAAATTAAAACTATTTACAATTTACAAATTATACTATTTACAATTTATACTATTTACATTTTATACTATTTACATTTTATACTATTTACATATTTATACAGTATTAAATATACTAATTATATATTTATACTATTTACAATTTACTACTTATTCAGCTATAAGTAGCTTCATTTTCAATTTACCTATGAAACATTAGTCCCTTTCCGGGAAAATCTCAACGGGCAGAAAATAATACGAAAGAAAAATGTTAGGTAGGCAATATCGTAACAAAGCAGGTCCGTATTTTGCAATTTATCGAATCAACGTCAACTTGAGTTATCAATGTTATTTTTATGGTATTTATGCGTATCGATGAAATTATTTTTTTATTTACATTATTAGAGGGACTGTCAATGATCACCTGTGAGAAAAAACTAGAGGAATATGACTCGTAATAATTATTTTCTGCGTATCTGGTGAAGACGGGTACTTTGACGAGACCTGTCATTCATATGGAGAAACAGCTTGATACGATATTATATTCAAAAACGATTCTTGAAAGAATAAGATCACTAAACCGCAAATACTAGCGCTCCTGGTGATTTTATGAGAGAACTACTATCACCAACGTGATAGTAAGTGAACAGTCACTGCTAGAAGCGCTATAACTCAAAACTGCCAATATCTTTGATAGGTCAAGTGCAATAATATGTCCCATAAAATACCTAACTTACCTGGTCGAGCGATTCTCTCATCTTTTTCCATTTGAACCTGACAAAGTGGCCCAATACCACATAAATAATAAGTCCCTGATGAGGCATTGAAAGAATGGCGAAACTATTCAGACAGAACCAATGAAAAAGCCAGTATTTTCCTTCGCCCTCGACATTTTTTTTGATATTGTGGTAATATTGTATTATTTTAATGTATTGTGATAAAAATTATGATACTGGGGCAAGAATTTTTCCGAGCTGATTCACTTGGTGAAGTTCGTTTTTTAAGAAGCTATGTCGAAAAATACAGCTGGACATGAAAATTTAATTAATCTTTGCAACAGATTTGACTAGGTATTTATTCTCACCTCTGAACCACGCCATACGTCTATCCTCTTATTTCTCTGTTGCAAACGTTCCATTTGTTGGGTTCACCCCCACTTTTATGACGCCAGGAAGGGACCACGTGAGGAGACGGGTGGGTGTTATACAGCTCCAATCGATTCCACCTGTCCTCCGTTAAGGTACGAGCACGTAGGAGTAATAAAAACGGATCGGTCGTATCGCTCGTACACCGAAGGGGTTCTCTCACCCTCATTCGAGTTGAGGTTATTGTCGTCAACTGTCGACCATCTGCCGCATCAGCAAACCGACTTTGGCATGAGGCTTTCCAGATTCCGGAGGGTTTGATTAACATATAAATGAAACCCGAATCAGTCCTCTTCCAACGTATAAGACGGCACCGAAATCACTATATACCGTATAAGCGCTAAACCTTCGCCGTATAAGAGCGCTAAATTTAGCTCCCATCAAATCTGCGCTTCCTCTACCATGATATCAAAATAATATGAAGGCTTATTTAATCGAGCTAATTAGTAAACTCTTTTGATCGGCATTTATTATTCCCACACAGCCCCAATTAATGAGTACCCTCTTTTTACATACAATAATATTTATTATATTATCATGAATGGTAAAATTTTTCTCAAAAAGCCCGTTTCTATTACTTTCTATGAGCTCTTTGAAAAAAAAAAAACTATCCCGATTGATACACAGGTTTAATTAATTATATTTATAGCACCTATAAAAAAAACAACACAGTCCGCGAGGGACCAGGGCCGGTTGGCCGGCTGCAGGTATGGACCTGTACGTACAGAGGTGACGAGTGATGGGATCGGGTTTCCAGAATCTATCGCTGTAAATATTGCCTCACCGCCCAAGGTGGTGACAGACACTGCTGTCACCTTGACTCGAACCCAAAATCTCAAAGACCAATGTTGACTCTTCAATAGCGAAATACCTAGAGTTCTATTCGGCTGCATAAGAATGTAATACGTAGGCGTCTTGGTCCGTTTCCTCCAGTTAATACTAGGTTTTTCTGGAAGCTACTTTTATTGAGCTGAAAATTGGAAAAGTTCTCCTTGAAACAGTGCTGATCAATCATTATAGTACCATTTGCCCTTTTGTATTATTTCCAATAGGTAATGAACCTTTGAAATCGAGCACGAAAAACATTTTATACCCTCCCCTCCCCCTCTCTACATTCGATGTTGTACGTTTCAAGGTAAGTGCATGCTCAAACGTGAATTTCCTGAAACCCCTGTAGCTCAGTTCCTAATTGGCATAATTCGCTCAAATTTGCAAGGTAGTTGTGGGCTGACTTCAAGACAATAACCTATGAATTTCGACCCAATTGGATCAGTAATAGCAATTGCGCGAGCGCGAACTTGAAATTTGTTGTCATAGGCGTATCTCTTGAACTACTCGACTAATTTCGGTTAAATTTTCAGGGATTACGCGAGTTAGACCCTAGAGGGTCCCCTATGAACTTCATCGCCATCGGACCACTAGTAGCGAGTGTGCATGCCCTAGCGTCAATTTCCAGAAACTACGATTTCTCAGTTCCTATGGACGGATTTCGCTCAATTTCGGAGCGTAGTTGTGATCTGACTCCAAGACAATGACCTATGAATTTCGCCAGAATTGGATAAGTGATGGCTACTGCGCATGCGCAAACTTGAAATTTATTGTCATAGGCATGATTCTTGCTCCGCAACTATTCTACCGATTTCGGAGAAACGACTACGTTGAGACGTTCGATTCTCGACGTCCATGTTACAAAACTGAGGAAGCTATACTGCCCACCCAACTTGGCAGACGTTTTTTTTTTTTTTTTTTTTTTTTTCAAGACTCTTCGGGGTAATAGAAATACGTGGAGTACCGAGGGCGTTGGGGATAGATAGGATAACTTCTTGCACAGGAAAACTTTCATCGAAAACCATGAACACGGATATGTTTTACGGCGTTGACAAAAGAGCCTACACGAACCGTTGTCGGCCGTCTTGTTTGAAAACCTTTAAACAGTAAGTAGTAATATAAAGAGGATAAGAGGAGCCTAGGGGTGGATTGCGGTGTTGTGAGGTGGGTAAATATTTGAACAGTGTAAAGTTTGATATTTATAAGGTCTCTTGGGGGGTTCAGGTGGTTGGAAGCAAACAAAAGCAGCCGAAATACCCGTCAAAGGGAGCCTCTATCCTATTTAGTTTTCCTCCATTGGTGACGCAAAAGGTTTTCCGCTTTAGGACACATGTAGAGTAAAAAGAGAGGAGGGGACCAAGAAAACAGGAGGATGACAGGTTAGGGAGAGGGTTTTTGAGAAGATAATTTGGAAATAACAGCGTTCCTTCATGATAACGTTCTCACTCGATTTCACAGTCAAGGTACTAGTACTCTATATATAGGTACTTTAAGAGTAGCTTTTTAGGCACGTGCTACCATAATGGCCATTAGGTACTCACTTACATTACAAGAAACAAATAGCTTGATTTAGAGCAATTATATTGATAGGGATGTCAATGTAACCCGGATGTCTCATGTAAGGGAACCCGGCAGTGAAAAAATGAAAAATCATTTTTGCCTTTTTGTTAATCAGAAGTGGTATAAAAATGCCCTCGAAGTGGGGTATGTCACGCTCGGGCTAGTGTAGGCCAGTAGAACCGTAGGTTTTCTGAACAATCAGCAGACATTGTTGGAATTCGTGCTTCCGATGATGTAGGATTTGATTGGGACGTACTTTTCTTCCTACTTAGAGGGATTCTCATTAGTTTTAGCTAATTTTCGAAGAAAATGAAGCTATTGCAGTGGCTTCAACATTTTTGTAATGCAAATTTTTGACAATTTTCTTCTTGGAAATCCGTTTCAGACCATCGATTCCTGAAATTTAACACTTTTTCATAATATGTATTTATATACATGTCACTCCAGGCGATCTCTGCCCGTGGGATCGAGATAAAAAATCCAAAAAATTTTCTAAATGTCGATAATATCAAAAGAAAGTAACGTATTATTGTCACCATCTACCTCGGGTTTTGTACTATTTTGTTTCATAGCTGATGATGGCGGAAAGGGACGAAATGTAATCTGAATAGGAAAAAAAGTTCCAGTAGCATGAGAATGAGCGAATTTTTAAAGAATCATTTTAGCCTATTTGGTGGATGATTCTTATAGGAAATTCTGCGTTGATGCCAAATATACTTAACCACCTACCATTGTTCCTATGTTTGAGATGGTATTTTACACAAAAAACCTCAAAAACCATTTTTTGACCCTTATTTGTCCAGAATTTGACCTCTTGGAGTACTCCAAAAATTCTGAGCTACGAATTCATCCTTTCGTCTTATAACATGTTTTATTGACATTTTGAATTTTTTTGTATTTTTTAGATCGATTCCATGGTCAGATATCATCTGGAGTGACATATACATACCTACATAAATATTTTCATTAACAGAAGCGTTACGATTTAGTAATAGTTCTAGAATGGTCTGAAACAGATTTCCATGGAGAAACATTCTGAAATTTTGCATTATTAATATTTTTAAGCCGTTGCAATAGCTGAATTGTCTTCGAAAATTTGCTACACTCTGAAGAAGAATAATCCTAGAAGAAACTAGAGCTTGTAGCATTTAGGTACCATAAGTATATCAATACCTAGGTATTGCGTTTTTCTCAAAAAACATTGAAAATAACTTGGCTTTGTTCACAAAGTTCCCCATGGTCCTATTTTATACTGTGGAGAATTTTCGTAGATTGGATTTGATTTTCTAATTTCTTTGTTCTTTTGGTAAATTAGGTACCATGGGAGAGGGAGATTTTTCTAGGATTGTCTAAGGATAACTAACGAGAATGGACAACTGGCGAGACAAATCTTAACGAATCCCTCGCGAATGGGCTCTACCTACCACTCTGCATACACTCCAGAGCACTTCAATCACTCCCATGTGATGGTTTGTCACCCACCAGGGTTTGAAGCTTATCGGAGATGAAGTAGACAACCCAAAGTTGCAACCCGTTAGGTCTGGTAATTAGCGAAGGGCAACAGTGACAGATGGCTCTTGGCAGAGGCGGGCCAACGGAAGGCTACGGACTTTGGTTTGTAGGGCAACATGGGGGCATCTTTAGGGGCGAGGCGACGCTTCGGAAGGGGTATCAAGTATCGGCATTAGCCGCTATCCCGCTCGTAGAATGCCTGATAAGCTGCAATTTAGGGGTTGAATCGATGAGGTCACCAACCGGATACTTCCCCACCCCCTCTCGGCCTCCTCTAACTTCAAACTCTCGTTCGTTGGAATCGTTGGAATATCAAGAAAATAATATAATTTATCATAGACGATTGGTCTCCCATACCGAATCCCAATCGTTATAAATAGTCCTATAATTTGACAACTAACATTACGATTCTGGAGATATAGTATAATATATCTATGACAGATAATAAAACGTTGTGTAATAGTTTGTAGCGTTTTGCTATTACAAACAATAATATTTTATTATTATCACCAGTGGAAATATATTATAATCCTTCAGATTAGTACCATGGAAGATTGGTCCCATGATCGCCCACCTCGCCCAATACCATCCACAGGCGCTATGTTACCTATGCAAAACCTTCAATACAGTCGGTCTTGAAGACGGGAGTCTCAACGCCGTCTCTTCCTCTGCAAGAAAAACCTTTTCTATTTGCTCCACAACTACTTTCCACCGGTGTAGGTAGTTGCTTACCCTTTAAATAATCAAATGAGTAACAGTGCAGCCAAGCTTCTAGGATCGATGAGAGTTCCAAGACTGGTTCTACATCATCTTCTCTCTGACAGACTAGCGTAACTTTTTCTACTCCCACGAACTTTAGTAACTGCAAAAACCATAAGGGTGAAATCAAATCATAAGGGTCAGTTTCGCTAGTCTGTCATAATATACAACCTTAATTCAATTTTTTTTAAATTGTCTTTCTTTATCCTTAGGTTCACTATTAAAAAAAGATTTAAAATGTAATAGATTCTCGTAAAAAGGAAGTAACATTTATTTTGACATGGGATCACGTGAAGATAGACTTCATATTGACATTAATTACAATCACGACATGGTTCGGAGCTTAATCAGGTTCGCCACGTTCTTGTTTGCACCCGGAGTTTTCGTTTCCAATAAAACTTGAGTTCGTCAATCGACTAGGATATTGAGTCAATCAATTCGGAGTGTTTGTCACCGGTTTGGGCTTGGTACTCACTGGGTAACCTTCCGGAAGGTCCCGTATTGGCTCGTCTTCGTACGTCCAAGGTCTCCTCCTTTCATGAGTCATTTTCCCCTGACGGATCGCAGAAATGATCATGTTGCCAGGATTCCTCAATGATATCCCAGATGACAACCGGTAGAATCCTTGAGCATCGTCGACAGAATCTTCGCTGTCCACTTCGCGTTTCCTATTCTTTACGTGCACTCTCAAGTCTTCCAGACCACCTCCAGTCAAATCGTTTTTCAAATCCGCGTCTAACGCTTTCCATTGATCATAATAGTCACTCATTTCATTTTTTTCATTTGGTTGTTGGTAAACTTGCTGCCGTTGACGTTTATTCGACTGACTACTCGGCAATTGGTGGTGGCTCTCGTTGTATCCTGCGCCCGAATGTAACTTATCTCTCTCGTGAACATATGAGTAGGCTGAAATTTGATCTCTCGGGAATGAATATTTCTCCCACAGATCGTAAAGGTCGTCAAAGTGTCTTCCTCCTTTTCGAGGAGGTTCTTTGTTCTTTTTGTTCAACGTAGGAAATTCCTTCCCTTGTCCTGATAGTCTCGGGCCAGAGTTATTGTTTTTCAATTTTTCCAGTACGCCAATCCTTTCAATTGCACTGTGCGGCGGGTCCTTAGCGAAAAGCAGGTTTTTTGCGAAGTCAGGTAACATTGTTCGGCTGTAACCCAAAAATGACGAAGTTGTGTATTTAATATTTTCCTCCGTCTTCGTGTAATTTTGTTCATCATATAACTCTTTCAGTTCGTCCTCATCGTCCAAATCTTCCGACGATCCTCCTACCGTTTGCACACCGAAGACCGTTGGAGGTACGGAATGATGCAATTGATGGACAATATCCAAATATTTCCAGGAGCTGTAATTGTTGGCGAGAGAATCAAAAGGATTGTGTTTTGCTGATTCGAAAATTCTACCCGAAGCCGCCATTATTTCACGAAATTGAGTTTTGATACCACCATCGGAATCCTGAGAGTGCGTCTTATGTGGCAATATTCGTTGTTCGGAAATTGGTGAGAATCTATTGGAGAATATGCTATCATTATTACTTCTGTAGGCACTAATTTTCCTTGGAGGATTTCCAACCAGTTCATCACTCCTCCCTACCATAACAGTCTCGCTCAAGAAGTTTCCCGAATTCTTATTGACTTTTTTCTGCCTCTCTTTCTTTTTCTTAGTTTTGTCGCTCGCACCTGTACTCAAAGTGCTATGGATAGTCTGAGCAGCGGTGTGGTCAGCCGTGGGACCGAATGCAGGGAGACTGGGCATCAAAATTGAAATATTAACCCCTCCACCGCAATTCCCGCAATTTCCTGTCCCGCAAACATTGTTGCAACCTTTTCCCGTATCCGGCACTGGATTCCGCGCACCAGTAATATTCCGTGACTGGTTATTATTGGATTTCCGCGGCAACATAGCGGGACTCAATGCTAAAGAATTATTTTCACACTGATCTTCTTCTTCTGACGGCATATCGTAGCAGGCACCGTCATCCGCGGTAACTACTGGTTTCTTCATCGAATTGTTCCGAGTTTTCAGAGCTGGCACAATATTATTGACCACCTCGCCGTCTTTATATCGATTTTTTTTCGTATAGCTCATCCCTTGATGACTTTTCATGGTTTTATCCATTTTCTGATGCTTCACTGAACTGTACGTGCTTTTTACAGACGGAATGGAGATCTGATCGAAGACATCCAGGTTGCGATTTGTGTCTTTCTGAGGCACCGAAAGTATTCCAGCGTCCTCAATATCGTTAACATTTGCATCGAAAGAGAAATCTTTATCTGGGTATTTCTCCGATGTAGAATGTTCTCGCGGACGAACAGGGACAACGGATTGTGATCCAATAGTACCACCGTCAACAGCCGCTTCATAAGTTGGTAGAGCTGTATTTTCTTTACTTGTGGGCGAATGATCATTGATTGGGAATCTCAACTTATCGGGAACAGCCCTTAGTTCTGTATATGGTTGGAAAACCCGTTCAAAAATAGTTTCAGTTGTGTATTTAGCCCAAAATCTTGGGTCAACTGAGAGTTTCCTTGTCGAATAAATATCGCCATACGTTTTTCCAGCAGTGGCAAACTCGTAGCCAGGATAGTTGGTTGATAACTTCGGATTTCGGTGTTGTTCCTGGTTTTTCGGAATTGTGAAATGTCGGTCATATTGGAACTTTCTGTTCACTCCATCATCAAGGGCTATGTTTTCAAAGGCGTAAGATCTAGTGGAGATGAAATTATGTTTGTGTTTTGGCATCAGGTCTTTGGAGGTATCGTGAGATTTACCAAAGCTTATCCCAGAAACTATCATTTTAGCGGAAGAGTTCAATGCTTTGTCTCCTTGAAATATATAGGAATCTTGAGGAACGGATTTCATCCGATCTTTCAGATTCCATAGCTCCTGTTCAATTTTGGGTGATAGTGTTGTATGAGCTACCCCTGATTTCTGCACGTCTACAGGAGGTTGTTTTGAATCTTTACGCGATTTCTTCTTGTTACCAAAACCGAAACTTGTCGAGATCCATCTCTTTCGATTTGGATGCAATTGTCGCACCTCGCTATTGAAAAGAGACCTCAAAGGATCAATATTGGGTCTGAACGGATGTACTGATCTCTTGAACACAAAAGCGTGATTGTTTTTATGAGCTGAGTTTTGAATAGTTTCTTCCGTTATTCTGAAAATTCAAACATACTTAGTGGTTCTTCACGATATGCCCCCGTATCGATGCAATGTACCTAATACTACATTCATGAAATTGAATTGAGGTAATAAAACTCAAAGAGAAGGTAAATTTATTTTGCTTCGTCATTATTGAAGGTATACCCTTCAGTACAGCTTTAACAACTATAAAATTCCTTACGACTACGGAACAGATAGGTGGGTATCTACATACGTTTTTTCGTTTGCCTCTTGAACCCAACGCCACCAGTTACCATCGATATTTTGATTATTCCTGAAAGTAGGAGTGTTTTACTCGTTTTTATTAGCTACGTGTGATTATGAATACCAATGGATTATAAGACGGAAATATTCTCGTGCGGAGATAGACAAGCTTTTTATAAAAATTCTAGCTAGAATGGAATATTGATTATACAATCAAGATTCCATTGTATAATTGAGATTGTATAAAGTGATTCAAATATACGTACCTACCTCGCAAAATATACATGATTGATCAGGTTGGCTGGGAAAATGGTGATTTGGGCTGGCAAGATAACAATTTATTGATACAAACGAAAGGGAAATTACCCAGACATGATTAAGATAATGTGTGATGTAGATCATGTTCAACACAAGAACAATTACATCTATAAATTCTATTGATCCTTATAAGTACCAGATGCAGATAATACTCACTCGTACTTATCTCCCTTCCAATTCAATAGCAATGGAATTTCTTTATCTTCGAATTCACTGGAGAAATACAAAAATGAGAATAGTAAGAAATATTAGTGTAATTCGTGGAAGTTTATTTATTTATATAATATTAACGGGACACATTTGTCCCTTTTTAACAGGAGAAAGACGTAAGTTGCCAAAAGCAGTTGCAGAAGTTGCTATAAGTATGATAAGCATGAATATGGTTTTACGTATGTATAATAAGGATGTATTTTGTGATATACCTAGAACCTTTTGTAGTATCCTAAAAACTTGATTGTTGTGGCTTCAATAGTAGCTAATGAATCACGTCAAATCATATTCACCTAATAATGTTTTTTGCAGATTTGGATTCCAATGTTTTTCCGAGCTTTCTATGTGCCTACCTCTCTCTACAAGGATAGTTAGGACGTTTTTCCATGCACTGATGAATGTTTTGAAAGAGATCCGGATAAAGCGACTTATCTTCAAACGAAGAATAAACCTCTGTGTAATAATTTGCAGGTTTTGTGGAGGTCGGTCGATAAGCCAGCCACTTCCTCAACTTAGAAGAGTAGGTAGGTAATAAATCTGTTCCTGGGAACTCAATGTCCAAGTTGGATTATTTGATCTTTAAGTCCGTCAGTTAAGTGAAGACACTTGTTCAACCGTTATCGGAAAGTTACTTTCATAGTAACTTACCTACCGACTATCGGCAAAGCCTTCGCTCCAAATCTCGTTACGACTACATGCTTCTTCTAGTGAGTCTAGTGTTTTAGGGACCGTTAAACTTATTGATTCACATATTTATAATGTACGTTTTTGAACGTGCTCACCTTGATTTTAAAAGTTCCACCCCAATTCCAAGAGTTATCAAAGTTATGGAACACACCAAGCACGACCGAAGTAGATTTTGAATCATAGTAACATTTTTGCTCCATCGTATATTCGCTTCCCTAATCTTTGTCCATGCCTTGAGTATGGAATACGAATAGACGTCCACATAGGAAAAATAAGTCGGAAGTAAGGAAAAAACTATTCATGATTTCAGTCATTGGTAACCCCTTGGAAACTATGTTTTAATAACACAATCGAGTATTGGAACTCAAAATTCGTCTCCACAATAGTTGCGACGAAATTGATGAATAAAGTCACAGAAAGTAGGTAATCAAAGAATTTGTTGTATTATGTAGTTTATAGTCCTCTCATCACTTTGGAGGAACCGAAGCTTGAAAAAACTCTTCCCTCTTGAGGCTACACCCACATCCTATATATGAGTGCCCCCCCTCCCCCTTCCACCCTCTTTAAATCGTTATTTATGGGGGTGCTACCAAAATTTGTTATTGAATCTTCATAATTTTTCCAAGGATCTCAGATAAGACAAGGAGAAATGGGGCAAACGTGCGCAATTTACATCAACTTTGTTTTTTTTTTTTTTTTTTAATGGAACCCAGTTTTTTTATTTCAGAAAACGAATTTTGAATTACGAATTTAACGTGAAATTTCATGAACATTTGAGCCCTCACTTGATTCTTATTTTTTAACGCGCAACCTGTTCAGCGAGCGCGCAAAGGCGACAAAACATGGATTTTGCTGGACCCCAGAAGTGGCACTTGCATTTTCATTTCCAGTGGGGGAAGTGGTTAGCATCTGAATTTGCTCGCCCTATCTTGCTTTCCACGGTTTCGCAATCGGCACCCGATTCGGTGCTGCAAAAAGTGTCTATTATTAGGCATTTTAGTAGTTTTCGCCAACCAATCTCGGTTAGGTCGTGCTGAGCCAATACCAGCTAAGATAATACGAGCTAAGAGTCAAGGGGGAAAAAAGTCCGGATGCCAACCTTCACTTTTCCTCTTAGTACGTCGAGATAGTGGTCAAGGGAGGGGGTTGAATACCAGTGTAACGCTATGTTTGTTCGAGTGGCGCGCGAAATGAAGCCACATAAAGACACCTGAGGGCATGGTACTGAACTCCCCATGGCGATAAACCTCACTTACGACTGTGGGGTGGATAAATTCAGGAGTTCACAAAACCAAGGGGGGCGGCTTATGAATAAGTACTTATCTACCTCGTTTGTATGAATACCTAGGTAGTTCTTAACATGATGTAAGTTTGACCGGTTCGCCATGCTCATGACGATAGACATGATAGTTGCTGGGCAACCAAAAATTTAAAAAAAATTATTTTTGGACAATACAAAGCACGGAGGCAGAAAATATTTAAACCCGCCATTTACCTTCACGCAACGGCTGAAATTCGCCGAAAAAACTGCGTTTCTCCAAGTTTGCGCTTGCTCACTAGGATATTACTGATCCAACCGAGATGAAATTCATAGGTCTTGGGTCAGCAACCAACAACCCTGAGCGAAATCGGTCCATTAGGAACTGAGATATCCTAGTTTCATGCGCATGCGCACATGGTACTGGTGGTACGATGGCTATGCAATTAATAAGGCACGATGTAGGGGCTACCCCCTACAATCACTGAAAATTTCACCGCAACTAGTCAAGTAGTTCCAGAGGTATGGCCATGAGACACATTTCAAAATTGCGTATGCGCAGTAGGTATCACTGATAGAACCGTGTTGAAATTCGAAGGTAATTGTCAACCTACAACTACCCT
>JAEMON010000005.1:1722049-1734639 GCA_030264115.1 Lygus lineolaris
TTGTTTCTTTCCTTCTTCCATGCACCGAACATGAAAACATGATGACGAAGAACACCTTGGGGTGGGGAAAAAATTAGGTATCCAAGCAGATTTTGGCATGTGGCATCCCCTAAAATGTCACACACGATGTTGTTGTCAGTTTCGGCATTTCACAGAAGCCAAACGTGGGAATCACAGGATAATAATTGATCTACCATGATCGGCTATTGATAGAAATAAAACATGTTGATCATCATTATCTTCAATTTTTGAATGTAAAATGAACAAAAAACAAGCCAAACCAAAACCTTCCAAGCCAAGCCAAAACCTTCCAAGAAATATTTCAAGCATAAAATGATTATTATGGTTTTTCTTCTTGACCGGTACATATTGGGAAACTTCCCTTGCGTTATGGAACCTGAAGGACTAAATATTTTTCAATGCTATTTTGAGGGCGTCTTATTTATACCAAAAGGCAACATAATTTCACTATTACATACGAAAATTGAGAAAAAACTTTTTTTTCGCCAAATTTGCTCCACCCTAATGCACACACACTACTAGCGGTCCGGTGGCTATGAAATGAATAGGGAACTTTTTAGGGGCTACCCCGTACACTCCAAAAATTCCACAGAAATTAGTATTTAAATAGTGTTTCCGGGGTTATGGCCATGAAACACACTAAAAAATTGCGCATGCGCGCTAGATATTACTGATACAATTGGGTTGGACTTTCAGAGTGTCATACCGAATGATCGAGCAACGACGACGCAAACAAAAGAGTAACATTGTAAAAAGAGAGGTCAACGCAATTTACTAACCCTATGGTGAATTGGCTTCCAAAATCAGCTTAAGGAGCCGGAAAAAAAACTTCTTCATATGCCATTAAGCCTTCCCACAGCAATTCCAGATTATGACGAAAAAAAGTCATCTAAATTCATCCAACCGTCTGAGCGTGGACTGGTTCCAATCACTCATTTAAAGAATAGATTTCTTATTTTTTCATAATTGATCGTTTATTCATATTCCTATAAATAGGGAAGTAAGTACTACTTACCTTATGTACATAATAATCATTATGTATTCCTCCATTGGAGTCACGATAAAATGAATGACAATGAGCCCAGTCAATAAAAACATCACGATGAACAGCGCTCTATCACAAACACATAAGTTTTTTGGTTGAATGATATCTTCAAACTTTATGAGTTCGTCAAGCATCTCTTGTAGTTTGTTTTTGTTCCTTAGAATCCAGATGGAGGATAGCAATATATTAATACTTGTCATTATCAATTGTGCGTTCCTTATGAATTGTGTGAGAGAGTGGTTTCCTGATTCTTGTGGAAGACTTTCCGTAATTAACAGAAAAATGTCAAAGACGACGAGGGAAACTGCCAATACTAAGTCGTAGACAACCAAATATTTCGATACCTGCGAAAAATTAGTTATAGATCAATCCAGTTACCTAGTTCAAATTTGAGGATCATATCTTGATACAGAACAAATTATATTTGAGTGATCGTTTTTAGAAGTTACCTATTTACTCATATGGTCCAATTAGATCGTATTAAAAAATGCCTTTCACTTGCAATAAACGTTGCAATACATTTCATAATCTTCTACTATTCCATACCTATATATTTATTAATTGTGTCAAAATACAAAGTTGTTATCAAACATGCAGAAGCCTTGTTATTTAGGTATCTTACTAGGTGTTTCCAATGAAGAATTTATACCTTTATATGTGTCCCGCTTATCACGTAAGGATAAACTCCAGCAAATCTCGGAAGTTTACAACATCTTTCCAATATATCCACGATTTGTCCTTGATTTGAAGTCCAACCCATCTTAGCGGCTCCTGAAATATTCAGAAAATTGAGAGAAGAAATTCATAATAGAAGCTTCTTGAACTACACTCATAGGCAGATTGTAGCCGCACTGTCCGTCGGTATCGTGGGTCACCAGACTGTGCAAAGGGCCATTGTCTGTAGAGTAATTGAGGGACAATTTGAGGGAGGGTCTGATGCTCAGTACACATTATTTTAACACCCACATGGGAAATCGCTGTCATTTGTGTGATCACGCAGTCTGATCCATAGACCTGTACAGGCGATTTGACCCTTGAGCCCTGACCATCCGTAGCCACCCAGAACGAACTTCCGAACGAATAGAACGAACTTCCGAGACCAAGTCACGTTTACAAGGATCCGAATCAAGGAGGCCCTCAACTACCTAGTATTTTTAGTGCAGCACACCACGAACGGCATTTCCTCATCGTTTCCTCTTCCAGGAGAGACATGGGTCCAACCCTTTGCATGACGCGTAGGCTTTCTTGACTCATGAGGGAAATTGAAGGGGTTGCGTTGGCAACACTGGAGCTCATGAGAGACCTGAGCGCCTCCTAAATTCCTTTCAGATAGTTGGCGAGTTGCTGGTGTGGTTCTAGTTTGACTTGTCCTATTCTGGAAGACTGAGTAAAAAAAACTTTATTGTTAAACAGAACTACATACTACGTACATTTTGTCGTCATTTCAAGATGAATTTTGTAGATCTATTTTATAGATTTTTTTGTCATTTTGTACACCAAATCAATGTAAAAATAAGTCCAAGAAATAAGGCTGCTTTCTTATTCGAAGAAATCAAAATTTAGTTTCATTTTGGAAGAAAAAAGAAATTTCAAAAATTGTCTTCCAATAATTATGTTGATGTTGGTTATATTGGTTGAAAGAAACACTTTTGAAATGTTTTTTACTACCCTTACATTCACAGTTATAGGTACATTTAAAAAAGTCACATTTTGAATATGCAGAACAGCATAATTTGCATTAATTTCATTGACCGGTAGGAAAAAAAAGCCCACGTGTCACCACAAACTAAAACATTTCACGTGTCATGCAAAGGGTTAAATTCCTTGGTACGAGTAGATCTACGTTTATTTTGATTGCATTGTATCGACGCAATAACAAAATCTGATTAAGTTTGTTATGGGTTTCGGTAATTTTGTGTGTGAGTATTTATGATCAACAGCTTGGTGGAACATGGAAAAAAAAACGCGGAAATTGTGGAGTTTAAGGAACCTGTTTCATTTTTACTAAGAACGGCCAAATGATAATCAACACCGATAGGGCAGGTAAAACGGTTCGAAAATGCCAATCATTCTCAGGCTGGCTCATCTCAGGCTGTACATTGCACACAGGGATTGCTAGTCATCAGGTTGGTCAAAGGGGCAGTTGAGGGACTATAGAGAGCCTCTGAACCTCAGTTCCCATTTAACACCCACTTGGGAAAACGGTGCCACTCAGCCGAGAGATTGAGTTTCGCCCAGTTTTCGATGCATATGAATAACAGCCCAGTAAAAACGTGGGAACAAACGGAATTTGTGGAATCGAGCGTAACCGTATCAATGAACTACCACCTACGGATGGTAAACTTCTTGCAATTTGGAACGTCTTAACATTAGGTAGGTAAAAGAAGAAATCGGAGTTGGGGAGAAAATTGTTGTCTATTTCCACGAAAATAATGAGTACAAAGTTAAATCGATTTCGACGGTTAGGCCTATATCAGTAACAAACAAGAACTGAAGGTACCTACATCGGAAAGAAGACAGCTAATACAGTCACAGGTAAAAGGGAACTTTAATCTCATTGGTCGAGAAAAGTGAAGGGGCTGACAGGAATACCCAATCACGTGCTAGCAAAGTGAAAGGGTTGGAAGGGGACTTGAATCCTATTGGCTGAGAGAAGTGGAAGGAGGGTCCGGAGGAACAACCGATGCCAATCAAGGGCAGAAATAGTGAAAGGGGGCTCATACAGTGGTGAGGGTAACATTATGAAAAGAGAAAAAACCAAGCTAATGTAGGAATAAACCTATTAATGGTGAAATATGGTTTGGAATTACATCATTCAAACATCTACCAGACACATTTTTAATTATTTCAAAACTTTCAAGTAGGTACATTCAACATGCCTCCCTTTGGACGAAAATGGAGAAATTCTAGAAACTGTCTATTCGTCACAATACGAGGTACCTACCTGAAACGGCATCACGACCTGTTTAGCAGTTCTTGAAACGTTCCATTTTATCTACTAAAGACTGAGAGGTGTGAGGAACTGAATAATCAGTTAGGTAAGTTTTTTTGTGTGTGGAGAAGATGAGAAAGACAGAAAGATGAAAAATGGGTGACGATAAAATATCGAATAGTACCAGAAAGTTGAGTTGAGATCCGCTGTCTTCTAGTTCGTCACGTTCAATCCTTTTGCGGTCGTATTTAGGGTTTGCCAACTGTCGCTCAAACTTTCAACACTGCTACTCTTCAGTTAAAAACTTTGGTTCATTAGAACTTATTCCCACGAACTCCGCTCATCTATTTGTCAATTAATTCCACCACTCTCTCTTCTTCTTTGCTTGTTCGCCTTCGTAAAAATGTTTCTGACAATAATTTACGGTCTGCGAGAGGAAGTTTGGTTGCTATTTCACTAATAGATCTAAACGAAAATTATCTTCAATGATACAACCATTAGAGATTTTTTGTAATTGTACCTAGTACCTACCGAATAACCATGACTAAATCCTGTGCAACGCACGGATCACCAGCTAGTTGCGAATGAAACAATGTTATAAAACAACACAAAAGTGCAGTAGTAAGGCAAATTTTGAACTTTGCACATCTCTACAAAACGGTCCCTCCTGAGAACCTCCAAAGGTAACCCATCTATTGTTAGGCAAAATGACAGGAATTCAGGCCGGGAACATTTGACATCCTTGTATGATCAATAATTTCGCACTCTACATCACTGGCGATCCGGTTTGATGGAAAAACGCTGGTAATATTAGACGCTGGTGATATTAGGTTCATTTATAGGTTCCCAATTTTGGTTTATTATTTTCAATAATGAATCTTTGGGATCGAGCACTAAAAAAATTTTTTTGACCTCCCTTAAAATTTGAAGTTTGACGTTTCAAGATAGGTGCATAGAATCCAAAAATCGGATTAAAAAACTCTGCAAATTATTACACAACGGTTTATTATTTCCTGTATAGATCGCTCATCTACAAAGATCCTATTGACATGAAATACCCACCTACCGCGAGGTTCACAATCATCTCTGGGCGACAATGAGTCCTTCTTGTAATTATTATTATCGGAGAGTTGTAATTCATTCTTAATGAAATTCAGTAACTAAGGAAGCTTCTGGAAGTAAACAACAGACTTGGTTCGGTGGAATCGAAAGACAGTTGCATTTGAACAGCTGATATTTGAACGGAGATTTTGCCTACTCGGGAAGGATTGCGATTCACACTCGTGTTTCTGCTCTTTTTTCGTTCAACCCTCAAGTCCTTACAGGGAGTGAACGGTTTTTCCTAAAACGCTACGCAAGGTCTCATTCGACGCTAAAAATTGTGTTCTATTTTAAATCGATGGAAAAAACATACCTTCCTATTCGAAATTTTCGAGCTAGGGCATTTTGAAACTTCGATCCCCTATTTTCTAACCCTTAGAGAATACTGACGGTAATCACAATCTTCGCGGCACAACTAGACCCCGAATGGGGCCGGTATACCAAATTTCAATAATTTTGGTCCATGGTAACTAAGGAAAGTGCCGCGTACGGCGGACGGGCGGATTTTTAACACATAATGTGTTTTAGCCATAGACCAACTTGCCCAAATTGTATTACGAAATCGGTGACGAAATCGGGAACGCTCCGGCACTATAGATTATTATTAACTCGAAAAGTGAAGGCTAGGTATAAATCAATGAGGTACTACCGCAATGTTTTGAGGTACTACTCTCTGCATCGAAAATTGAGCTCGCAGCTCAGATGAGTCGAAAATGGAGCTCCCAGATCAGCTGAGTCGAAAATGGAGATCTCAGATCAGCTGAGTCGAAAATTGAAGATTGAAGAGGGGTTTATGTGAAACGCGTGAGCTAAAACGCTACAAATGATACAACTCTCCGATAATAATAATTGCAAGAAGGTACCAACTGATTGTCGCCAAGAGATGATTGTGAACCTCGCGGTAGGTGGGTATTTCATGTCAATAGGATCTTTGTAGATGGGTGATCTGTACAGAAAATAATAAACCATTGTGTAATAATTTGCAGCGTTTTCGTTGGTTTGTTTTGTTGTTTTGTTCCCACAACAACTGCGGGGGGTCTCCTGCAAAAACAGTGGTTACAACATTTCCCTTGAGACAGATATATTTTGTATAGCTTGTTTCCTCACATTCCAGGGTTAGGTACTGAAACCTATTGATCTCGAAAGTATTAAATCCAATTGATCAATAATTCATCAATTCAATAATATTGATCTTTAAAGTGGGCAACATAATGATATAAAATTCATATTATTATGTTTCCTACTGCCAAGATCAATAGGTTTCAATGTGAGGTAACAAGCTGTACAAAACATCTTTCTCAAGTGAAAACATACAGTCTGTGTTGTACCCCGCTGTAGCTCATATTTAATATGAAACCATAGTAACGTTATATAAATTATATCCAACAAATAATAACTAATACCTCACTCGCCTGGTTGGTTGCGGTACTCACCTCTCTGGATATTGAGTGGAACTGTGACGGGTTTGGAGTCCATTCGGCTCAGATATGATTACTCAATTCCCTTCACGCAGAAACCTCATTATTCAAACGATTGTCATCCTTGGGTTACAAAGAATCGATCGTTCGCTCTTTATCAAAATGTAGGTTCGAATGGGAAAATGAAATATTGTGACATTAGTCAGCAACAACTTACTTACTTGTACATACCTAACGTATTTCCCACGAATACAGTGAGTAAATTGAGTGAACCTGAATTGTTTGCCCGCTTTATACAATATTTTTCTGCTCACAAACTGCATCAATTCACTTAAGATCTAAATCGACTGTCAATTTCGTCTTTTATAACAGATTTCTTCTATAAATTCAATGATGTATTCAGGTTTCACCACGGATTGAGTTTGTGATAAATAAATATCACACGAAAATACATACTCATCATGATACTGACGTTTATTCATACCAATCCATTATCAATATCTTCATTTCGTCACATTTCTGTCATGATACTATATTATTTTCAGTATCAACGATCTCAGATAATCACGATCAGTAACATTCATGTTTATGAGCGATCTTAAAAGAGATCAGAAATAATACCTTATTATCCTATTCATGAAACAAAAGATTGTGTCCAAATATTACTTTCAAGGAATTTTTTGTAAATGTGATTAGGATGTTGATCATGATCGTCTCAAAATACCAATATTTGCATTAAATATTATGATTGCTATGAGGAGGAATGTGGTTTTTATGTCTTTAAAAAGGCAAACTATGTACCTAACAAAAGTATGTATTTTATTCCTTGAATTATCCATGAAATATATGAAATATACAAAATGTTTTCAAAATTATAAAATAGGTACCTATTTACAAATCGTTAAGTTTTTGTTGATCGTAAAAATTGTGTGGATTGGAAAATAGATGTTTGGCAATGAGTTGTGTATTCGCGTGTGAATTTCGCGGCATTAATAGCGAAAAATGTAATTAATGGGTGTTACAACGTTTCAAAAGGTGTCCGTATGAATACAGTAATCTACTTGGATATCAAAAGTATGTACCTAGCTATGAAAAAATATGTGAATACATACGAATCCTGTCCCTATTTTAGGCTCGGCGACACAGAGTCAGTAGAGGCATCATGTTTTCTTTTTAGCGCCTACTAGGTGACCTATACTAAAATAAAGTATTTAAACGATCGTCTTCCCCATTTTTGACTATCACGCACACAGTATCTACGTTCTCAATGTTATGTGTGTGTGCGTTTGTGCTTGTGGATCTATTCGAATGTACGCGTAGGCGTACGCATATCTACTAACCGCCAAAACTCCACTAACCAATGATCCAAAACCGATGTAATTTCGATGGAAGTAAGTCCCTTGTTGGACGCACATTGAATCCCTAGCATTCAGAGCAGTAGTAGAGATTGCTCATGCACCAACATTCGAAAACTTTCGAAGCGCCACAACCCATCAATGATTTACATTCACCCAAAGTTTATTGTTGGTTCGAGGACAGCTCCTAGACAGTTCCATATGAATTTAGTCGCTCATAGAGATCAGCCATAGTGTGGAATTCAACATACCTTACGTCTCAAGGCTCAATTTACTGTCCGAATTCGCTCAACTATAATCCCACGGCGGAGCCATGTTTTCCATGGATCACTCCAGACCAGTGATTTCATCAGCTATCCTCACACATAATTAACAGAATACATGCCTGTAATACCTACTTCTCTATAAATAATGTTCACCTTAAGGGTAGGTAGAAAAGAAAAATATATCAATTTTTTATTGACTAAGAAAAACTAGAGAAACTAACAGACAAAATGATGTACCTATTCGAAATTTATTTTTGATGCTCCTAAGTTCATGAAAAAAATATTGTAAATCCGGACCAAGAACCCCCGGCGCCGTAGGATGGGTTTTCCGCTTTACTCCAAAATGGATTGTCAAAGTGCATTTATACGTGATTCAGGACGAAAGCGAAAAAAAAAACATTGGGTGAAACTAGACCCAAAAAGAGGTAGAATGCCACCAACCGAACCTTTCTATCTCAATCCGTTCCCAAGATTTGAAATTTTTAGTTTTTTTTTTCAGAAAACCACGTTTTTTGTCATAAAACCCCACGTTTTTTGTCATAAAACCCCACGTTTCTTCACTTTGAAAAGAATTCTTTCCACTTTTGACCACATTTTCGGATTTAGCGTTGAATTTTCTATACACTCAATGCACATTCATAATAATAAACGAACTCCTAAGGTCCGCAATTGCAGTTCACGCATTGACAATTTAAAAAAAAAATAAGTTTCTGAAAATTCTTGTAGGTTAACTGCATTTCCAAAACATGTGCTGGTAGCTGTAAAATCTCAGAAAAACTTGAAAATTTAATCAGCTTTCTAATGGTATGGTTAACTTTGCGATTCCTCACCGAATTCGTGGATAAATTCAAGTTTGAATGCTGAAAAACCGTAGGCAAATACAAAAATACGTGTACCTACCAGAAAATGAACAGACGGATTCTCAATTTTTTTGTGGCGGCCGTTTTAGTGATATGATTCATATTGATAATTCCAAGGGTTTCAGGGCCAAAGGAAATCTTCGTTTTACGTCTGACGTCGTTTTACTGAATTTCAGTACAAAAAATAAGGTGGTTAAAATGATGTTTTTTCTCAATGAACCTCAAATTTCTCAACGAATTCGACGAGGAATTGCAAAGTTAACCATACCATTAGAAAGCTGATTAAATTTGAAAGTTTCCCTGATATTAGACAGCTTCCAGCACGTGTTTTGGAAATGCAGTTAACCTACAAGTATCTTCAGAAACTTAATTTTTTCTTAAATTGTCAATGCTTGAACTGCAATTGCGGTCCTTAGGAGTTCGTCTTTGATTATGAATGTGCATTGGGAGTATAGGAAATTTAACACTGAATCCGAAAATGTGGTCAAAAGTGGAAAGAAATTGTTTCAAAGTGAAGAAACGTGGGATTTTATGGAGAAAAGCGTGGTTTTCCGAAAAAACTTTAAAAAAATCATATCTTGGAACGGATTGAGATAGAAAGGTGCATTTGGTGGCAATCGACCTCATTTTGGGTCTAGTTCCACCCATTTTTTTTTTTTTTTTTTCGCTTTCGGCCTGAATCACCCTGTATTTATATACATTGATTCTCAAGTGCATGGATACTCAAAAATTATATAACATCAGGTGATAATAACATAAGTGCAGTGTTATTCTTCTTCATTCATTCTACATCACATCCATCATCATTATGGACCGTGCAAGGCACTGAAAGTTGTGTTGAGACGCGTGGAGGCAAATTTTTTTGAAAAACAGCTGTCTTGAAAAATCACTTTATTTCAACAACTTTGGGTATAGTTTTCTCAAGAACCATTCGTCGCAGCGAGGTGATCCAATGTTTGCAAGATAGAGGAATAAAAGAGCTTAAAATGTTTGGGACAGTTCCGTGAAATTAGGCTTGGTTTAGATTATACTATTTTATGAATACAAAAATCGGGGTAAAAAAAAAAAACACTTTTTGGATCGTATGCAGAAAATATTTTTTTCTTAAACCTATTGAAAAACTATCCCTCCTGAAAAGCAAGACTATAGGTACATGCTGTAAAAATTCGAACGAAATAGCACCAACAGCAACCGAGGAATCGATTCTTGAATATCGTCAAATCGCCTGTTCAGTTTGGTAGTTACCTAATACCGCCCACTACGCACGAAGGAGAACGCTTCTCCAGGTTTATGGGAAATAAGTTTACTTACCGGTTTGTTTTGTGGGGCCCTCGAGTTTGTTTAATGAGCTGCATCTCATTTATATTACATGTTCACCTCAAACGCACGAAGGAGAACGCCTGTCCAGCTTATAGGGGAATAAGTTTAGATAGGTCCTTGTTTGTTTCACAGGGCCCTCAAATTTGTAATGATGTATATCTTCGAAGGCATTATGTACTTCACCCCGTTTCTTGCAGGTCCTGGTAACTTTGTTACTCCAGTGGTCTGATTTTCCGAGTTTGAAACGCATATTAATACTATGCCGAGGAATTTTTGTATTAATTCGCTCATTAGCACTCACATTGATGGGAAAACAAAGCTTTTGGGCAGGGGAAAGAATTTTGAGTTTATTAAAAACCAAATAGTGGCATTATTGATAATATTAGCTCCCGATTACCTTTACGAAGCAGTACAGATTCAGCAGCTAACGTGAATGCCACTGCAGTTAGTTTTCCGGTAACCACACTTTAGTACGGTCCCACTCTGGATTAATGTGTGGTCAGACCTGAAACGACTAGAGTGAGCTAGGTGCATCCCAAGTTTCCCACTGTCCCTACGGTGAATGCGAAGTGAGACGCAACGAACCAATACCATCAAGGTTGGTTGAATAATGAAATTATTATTATGCTACTCAACGTGGGTATACCTTCAGCCTAACATTTCCAACTACCAAATCTCACCGCTGTAAATATACTAGGGATGGAACATCGAAAAAACATCGATTTTCACATCGAAGTCGCCATCGACGCTTAAACATCGATTTCAGAAAACATCGACATCAACACATCGGTGTTTCTATGTTTCATCGATGTTTTCAGAAAATCGTTTGAAAATTGATTTACTATCAAGGAAATCGCTATAAATTGATTACACTGCTATATTGCAAACAAAAAAACCTTCACTCTCTTTGCGCCCAACCTTCTTCTCACCAACTTTTAGGAGTACTTTCAATAAACTATATTTAAACCGGCTCTTGGGAGTCCTACTGATAGAACTATCTATAAACCTATCAGTATAACATCCATATGAAATCCGAGAGGAAGATAGCTGTGGTCCACTCCGCCAAAAGTATGCAACAGCAACAATACTCACTACGGCAATCATTATGCCTAAAAAGCATTCTTCACCGGTTCTTTTTCAGCAAAGTAGAATATCGAATATAGTAGAGATGGGTATTTATTTTTGTTAAAAAGGAAAAACTGGAAACATCGAACATCGAAGTGAAAACTCGATGTTATCGATAATATCGTTAAGTAACCATCGATTTTCTATCCCTTAAATATACCTACTGGTTCTTGCTCAGCTCAACACAAAGGAACCGTATCAAAATCGGTTAATCCAAAGCTCTAACAATGCAAACGTCGGCGTTTACTTATTCAACGTTTCTCCGGAAAACGGATTTCAAGATGAAAGAAGATGTACTACATCCACTTATAGCCTATAAATATAACCTGGCCAGCAACTTAACCATCATTTTGTAAAAACCTCAAGGCCATTGGTTCAGCCGTCCAAGTCACAAACCATCATAGTCAAACAAACAAACAGGCGTATAGTAACGAAGAAAATAGGTCGTAGATATCATCCAAAGTTAGTAATAACGGCACCAGAATGGAAATAAGATGTTTGAATGGTAACGAATGAAACCATAAAACCAGGAACTATGTGGGAAATCCGTTCTCATTGTTCTTGACTAACAATTTATTCATTTTATCCACAACACAATACGAATTGATAGTAAGTACGAGTTCAAAACCTATGCTGGTATACAAATAATACTGAATATTAATAATGACAATAATAATAATAACTCGGCGCTGCGCGAATCTCCAGGGGGGCAAGCCCCCTGGACCCCCTGGGATCTATCTCTTCTATACTTCGTATAGAAAGGAGCAATTTACGAACGAAATTCCCCCAGCCCCCTCCTCCCAAAAAATAAAGTCGTCACTTTAAGGGTGTTCCAGCCAGAGTGTGAACCGTCATCAAAAATTCGCAAATCTCGGGAATTTAGAGTTCATATATATTAACTCTCACTGCAAATCTTATTACTACTTTATGTCAATATGTTTTTTAAAAAGTAATCGCCCCTTCCCCCCTCCCGTTACCATTTTACCGTTAAAACATTTCTCAGCCAATAATCGATCAATTTCAAATCTGTTTTCGGCATTCTTTCTATTTTTTGATTCTGCAGGGCGATGCACTATCAAAATTTCGAATTCTAAATTTTAAATTTGTAACAAAATGTGAAATTTTTGAAATTTAAAATGTCGATAGT
>JAEMON010000005.1:1735639-1749539 GCA_030264115.1 Lygus lineolaris
CTCAGCTTGTTGGCCACGCACTTCACAGTAGTTAACATAATAGAGTTGGATAACTCGAGAGCTTTCGAGCGAATGCTCAACGAATTTTGTGGGATGAAAAACTACAAAGTACCATTTCCCTAGCAACAACTCGGTTGTAAGCGGAATAAGGTGTGACGTTTTGCGACACGACTATGGGACATGATTTTGGGACAAAATCATGGGACAAAAAATTGAGTAGGGGTTAGGCTAAGAATTACGTTCGTAATTAATAATAGGTACTCAACAGTCACCACTACAATCATGATGATAGATTGGGAGTGCCGCTGTTTGAACTTCAGTAATCCACAATATAATAATCATACTCCTTCAGAGCCGAAAATAAAATCCATCTAAATAACGGCTACCGAGTTAAGTAGGCAGTACAGCTTCCTCACTCTTGTAACCCGGACGTATAGAATCAGTTTAGTGAAAATTTTACCGAAATTGGTGAAATACTCGTAGTTCTGGAGTTATTCCTATGACCAGCAATTTCATATTTGTCATGCGCAGTTGCTATTATTGATCCACTTGCACCGATTCAATCGTCTAGGAGCTAGCCAACTACTCTCTGACAACTACCCTTTGACCAAATCTGCCCGTTAGGAACTCAGAAGCAGTTGTTTTAGGAGTTCACGTTTGCACATGCGCACACACCACTAGTTTTCCGAATGGCAATGAAATTAATAGGGGACCATCTACAGGCTAACCCGCATGATTCCTGAAACCTTCATCAAAATCGGACCATAATTGTGTGTAGTTCACCTATGACAGGGACACAAATAGACAGACACGGAACCAAAACTGTTCAGAAAGTTTTGAATCGTAGAAAGCAAGTGGAAAATTTGACTTAGGAGGAAAAAACGTTTTTTGAATTCTTTCACGAATACATACCTTTGGTAGTGAGGAAACGGCGTATTAGGTATGCAGTATCCAACTAAATAATATTCAGTTTGAATCATTTTTCCATTCTTGTACCTGCCTAAATAAATGTATTAATGAACACCCATTGTACCTACCCTTTGTACCAAAACCCCTATTCGACCTACTCTATAAATACTTTATCGTAGACCAGCAAACCAAAATCTTCGGTTTTTTTATGGAGCCAACCACCAAATTTAATTCTGAACGTTGCCAAACCTTGCTAACAGCGTATATACTTAATACACAACATAATAAATTAATCCTGACGTTGCTAGGGATGGCCGATTAGACGAATAAAGGGGAAATCAGGTTCTGAAACGAAAACGAATACCCATAAACCTTCGGGCGATACTGAGCCATTTGCAATAAACATCGCTACAATCCGTCCATTTTTTAAATCGTGAGCTGCCAGAAGTAGGTCCTAACTACTCACTTATTATAGAGTAAGTGATTACTTACGAGTATATTGCCATGTTGACATATATTTAGAGAAAAAGTACCTACCCCCAAACTTAAGGGTATTTGCAATGAGTGAGAAGTGTTCGTGGAAAGAAAGGGATATCCGTGGTTCACCCTCGATCTAGTATGGACTCGAGAGGGTGGTTGTTTGGTTCGTCCCTCAAGAGATGGTGCCCCAGTCAGTATTGAGGATCAGATATCCTCCCCTACGTGGTTTGCCATCAGAGTTAGCATCTGTGGACAAACGTGTATTTTTACTGCATCTTAATCAGATTGAAGGTTCACAAAGTTATTGTGGAATATTGTTTAGTTTTTTCCTAGATGCGTGACGTAATCCTCAGAGTCTATAAATCATTCCTAAAATAATGAATCCTCTTACTTATCTAATCTCAGCGAGTAGATTACATATTTTTAAGTTTCCACATAAATTTTAACAAACTTCTCACATGCAAAATACACATGATTTCTCTATAATGCTCTTGAAAATCCATGCTCGCCCAATGAACACGATTTACGAGCAGGTACCTATTTTATCAGAATGTTTCGAACACTTCCTGTACACGTTGGTACATGGACATTCGCGATGAATTTATTTAAAAGATGGGTAATTTGAAGGATAGCACCTGACAATATACACTACACTCATACCCAGCAGTAGGCCACTATTTGTCATCTAAATAAATGAAATTTGCTTAGTTTCAATCCACTATTTGTTGTTGATTGTTACACTTTCGTTCCTCACTACCGAAAGTAAGAAGCTATGTATTCTTGAAAGAAGTAACAAAAAAATGTACTCCAAAATCAAAATTTCCACGTGTTTCATACGTCCCAAAGCTTTCTGTAGAAATTTGGTTTGTCCATGTCTTTAGTCAATTCCTTGTCCAAGGCAAAACTATAACTAAGTTATGGCCCGAATTTCATTCGTTATTCCGGTGACATTCCCCTATTAATTTCGTCGGCATAGGACCACTATTAGTTTTTGCGCATGCGCAAACATGAATTTCCTGAAACCTCGGTATTTCAGGACCTAATGGACCGATTTCGCTAACATTTTGAGGGTAGTTAGGAGTTAACTCCAAGACATGAATTCACGATTGGATTAGTAATAGCTAATGCGCATGCGCAAACTTGAAATTTGTTTTCATGTGTGGAATTTTCAGGGATTACGCTGGTTAGACCCTAAAAATTCCCCTATGAATTTCATCTTCATCGGACCACTAGTGCTTTGTGCGCATGCGCAAACGTGAATTTTGTGAATTGAGTGAATTTTTTTCAGTGTTCCCGATTGGCCTATTTCGCTCAAATTCGGAGGGTAGTTGGAGGTTGACAATTACCTTCGAATTTCGAATCGATTTTATTAGTAATATCTAATGCGCATGCGCCATTTTGAAATGAGTTTCATGGCCATAACTCCGGAACTACTCGACCAACATCGGTGAAATTATCAGGGATTGTACAGGGTAGCCTCTGAACAGTCTCCTAATAATTTCATAGCCATCGGACCACTAGTAGCGTGTGCGCATGCTCAAACTTAGAACTTCCGCTCAAATTATTAAGGTAGTTGGGGGCTGACCCCACGACAATTTTTAGCTCTGAATTTCGCCACAATTAGATGAGTGATGGCTACTGAGCATGCGCGAACTTGAAATTTATTTTCATACGCATAACTTATGAACTCTTCTAAAAAATTCGTCGAATGTTTACTATCTGATTCTACCAGCCCATTTCACAAGTGAGGAAGCTATACTGCCCACCCAACTTGGCTGGCGTTTTTTTTTTTTTTTGTCAGTTTCCCCCACTGCAGTTCCCCCCTCCCCCTTACATTGTTATTTGATAAAAATAAACCCGTTTTATTGGCTAATAAATATTTATCTCATGGAGTGGAAAATGAATGGAAATACAAATACTTAAGTAGATCCAATGATACATACTTTTATTTACTATTTCCTGTTTCGTAAGTTGGATAACTAAGACGGTGGCAACATAGTAAATATTCGCAGTTTGTTTTGTTGCACTAAAATACATCCTGCTTTGTTATTGCCTCTATAGCATGACGATGAGAATACCGTAATCAATTTATTGTTCAGATCCACTTGGAATCCCTCTTCTTGCACCTCGTGAGCTCTCACAACATAGGATAAATTGTGTTTATCAATGAAACATTGAAGAGCTGAAGAATCAAAAGTATGTCCGGTTTTCCTTCTGGTGTTTTTCGAAAACCCTCCTTCCACGACTTTTTTCCCTAAATTGTAATTGTACCCGACTTTTTGTGGATCGTTCCACAGCAAGGACCACGCAAGTTTGCTCTCTCCCGGATCTGGGAGAGGGCAATTGATCAAATCGATAGCCGCCAACGATTCGCAACTTGACGGCATCGGAATCCCACCATGGCAGCAAAATATCTGGTTGTCGATTAGTGCTGCGAGCGGAAGGCGATCGAATACATCGTTAGCAGCATTCCAAAAATCCATCCCGCCTCTCTCAAATTTGGTAAGGCACTCCGTGTGAAACGTGAACTCTTTCTGGACTTTCCTGATTTCGTGATTGCCTCGAAGTAAAAATATTTTTCTGGGGTTTTTCAGTTTTTGCGCCATGAGGTATCCAATCACTTCAACGCCGTTCAACCCTCTGTCGACGTAATCACCGAGGAAAAGCACTGAGCCCGGAGAACACTCCAGCCCGGCACTCCAAAACCATTTTTGAAAAGCCATGATAGTTTGATAATTTCCATGAATGTCCCCTATGATGTAGACAGGGGACTCTATTTTCAATAGTCTGGGTTCTTCTTCGAAGATCTTCTGCACTCTTTGACAACACTGGATGAGCTGGGACTGGTACTCACCAAATTTATTTTGCCACCAATTAGTCTGAGCCACGGTCAGATTTGAATAGTCCTCAGAAAAATATTTCAGGACTCCTAAGACATACAAAGCAGCCGTTTGTCCTTCGAATGTTTCCACAGATGATGTAGTTGGGATCAGACAATCTGGTAGTGAGTCACGGTTAGAATGCAATTTTATCGCTGTTTGTATCTTTCTGATATCGAAAGGATTTATCTCACCTTCGGAAGTTAAGTCTACCACATGTCCTGCCAAAGAATAACTTGGCGTGAGGCTGTTACGTTTCCCTTCTGTTGCTTCTTCGATTATTGATAATTTACTGATATTTTTGAGCTCATCTATTCTCCCTCGGATGGTTTGTGATGCTATCATCAGAGAAGATGTCCCTCGTAATTTCAAAGTACCTACAAGTTTTGCGAATTCCAGAAGCGACACGAATCCATCTTTGAAACTACTCGTTAATTCTTTTTTATCGTTCACATACTTTTGAGTTGCTGCTACATCATCCACTATTTTACTGAATTCCCCGATTGTCAACCGACCATCTCGGTCTTTATCATAGTACCTGAACACATATCGGCAACGCTGATCGGCAACCACGCCTTCACGTGCACCAGTTGGATTGATTGCAGAAATAAATCCTAGGAGTTGCTTGAAATCAATACAGCCTTTGTTGTGAACATCAGCCGCTCTGAAGTGATCTGAAGTAAATGGAATCAGGGCAAGTTTCCTCATGAAAACCGACATGGCGGGTTCGTCCATCATGAGGTATGGAAATGTGGTGCTCAAATACAATTCGTATAAGGTCATCTGATCATCTTCCGACAACTGTAATGCATTTATTAGGGTATTCAATTTTCCAGAATCTTCTTTAGAAGTAAGAATGTCCTCTTTCATGATCTCAATCAGATTGTTGCTGGAGTTCCGCTTTAGATCGTTGGACGCTGTTCCGAAAATTATCTGCACCTCTGGACTGAGCTCTTTTTTATCGATCAAAACTCTGATGGAATCCATAGTCACAACCTCAACACTATTATTATTCAGACCTTTGAAGGTAGTTCCGTTCACAGTGGCGAAGAAAACAATGTTTTGTAGTGGCAATTTTTTGTCTCCTCTCCAAACCCTATGAATTTTCTTCATTTCGATCGTTTGCGGGGGATTCGGTCCCATCAGGGAATCGTAGAGAGATAATGCACTCTTTCGCCACGAGCCTTCCGTGCAGAATACATAAGGAACACACCATCCACATGAAAGATGGGACAGTATGTAAGAATCCATATCGTGGCAATGAATTACCACCATCACCGAGTCGTTCAGCAGTCGATTCACCGTCATCGTTGAAGTTCATTCGAGAATGACACCAGAAATGTGAATTATTAATTTCGGTTTTGGTTCTTTACTTGAAAACTGTTTTGCCAATTGAACGGCTTTAAAAACATCTCATGGATTCAGCTGCATATTCCTGCTTTACCTATATACTTCGAGATTCTCTTCATTTAGAGTATGGATACCTGGGCGCATGTACGAACGTCCCCGAGAGGAAATTAGGATCTAAGAACATCCCAGCACTTGACTACCTACCCATGTACGAACTTCCCCAAGCAGCAGCAACAACGTCCCCGACTAAAAGCATGTTAAAGTATGTAAGAACTCTCCCGCACCCAGTAGGAGGAAAGTGAAATGAACGAGGTATTTTCATAAATTAATATTATACCATACCTATTCCTATTTAAAAAATTGTCAAAAAATAACAAGTCAAGTGGGAGTGTCATCGTTCTTTGTAAGTCTTTGGCCGGTATTTGAGAGATACGTATTATGGGTATGAATTTGAATAAATTGGAGGGAAATACGCAAACTCCAATATACGTATCGTGAACGTATTTGGCATACTTTAAGGCATTACTTTAAATAAAAAACCTACGGAATTGCTTGGAAATCTGAAATTATTAGTTGTATAATAATAATTATTTCTGTACGACGTGGCATGATTGAGACAGGTGCACATTATTAACATTCCGTACGTTGAGATAAAAAAAAATGGCAAAATTTGGAAGCAGCTCTTCTTCGATTTAGAATGTTATCGTTATTCGAAATAACGATAACTTTCTTCAAGACCCAAACTTTCACATTGAAAAATCTAAAAGACTTAGAATCATGCTTTGGCCATAGCCCCTCATCTCAAAAACGATGCTTCACGACTCTTCGCCCTCAAACTGAGTTGTGGAGCTGATCTGTGGCTAGGCGTGACTTTTTTCCGAGTCATTGCAACTAAAGTCAGTAAGCAACTAGAGTCATTGTAAATATGTTTCAGTCGTCATTAGAAAGTTTTTTCTTCGAATTTTTAGGATGAAATTTGTGACCCCTGTGTCCGTGCCTACGATTATATAGAACGAATTTAATACCCAATTTTCCCTGAAAATCACACCTGAGGTTGGGGATAGGGCAGAAGGGGGAGGATGCAAGCCGAGCGGAACCGACTATAACTGGGATGCCCCAAATGGTGTGGATCCGAGCGGGAGTTACTTTGGTATAGCCAACCCCCTCCCTCTCACTTATCTTTCACGCTATCAAGTGGTCTAGCCCATATGAGCCACCTCCCCTTTCCTAGACGAAGGGTTGTGGTGCTTAGGGGATGGGGGGGCAACTAGAGGGGCGTCTCTCCCGAGCGCATTCAACATTTAGGATTCTCCCGCCTCACATCTCGACTTCCACTGCCTCTAAATTAACCCCAAAAAAGGAAAAATAATGTTTTTAATTTTTTGTCACTATTTTCTCTAGTCCTCGCCGCATCTAGCGATGACTGAAACCCTCGCCACTGGTGCTGATTCTGGCGGAGACATTGGTACATGTTAAATGTTTACGTCGTCACTTGCAAGTCGAGTACACGTGGCAAGCTCTTTCGATGTAAGTCATCATCAGGCCGTCAAGAGAGTAATGAAGTCAGTCCGTCAGTGTACCTATTAATATGGTCCGTGTGTTGGGGAAGTGAAGGGAAAGGTGACGGTGTGTAGAAGTGATCAGAAAGGAACTAGAAACGTGGTGGCGTACCTAGAAAATTACCACTTAGTTGGTACACGAGCAGATATAACCTTGACTAAATCCCCTTTTACTTGATTATCAACGTAAATCCCCTTCCCTTTGGATAACGTAGGCACCACGTGTCCAGTTCTTTTCTAATCGCTTCTACACAACTTCACCTTCCCCTTCACACAAACCATACCGTAAACCGGGGTTACTTTTGTACAGGTTTTGCATATTTACTACTGAATCTCCCTCAGTTTTGGAGATATTTCCAAAATTCTTGGACCAAACGATAGCTACACATCTCAGTTTTAAACTACCACCTGAAAGGGTCCGCTATCTTTACTAGGGGGTGGGGGGTGGCCTTTTTTATTTTTATCAATCTTACCCCGTCATCCGGGGTTACTTTGATCATCAGTGATTTTCTCCTCGAAAAACGCTTGTTTACGGGTCTCAATTAAAGAAACCCCATCGAACAAGCAGCCTGACTTAAAAAAAACGATTTCCGACCAAAAACAAAATTGTTTTTGGTCGAAAATCAGTTTTTTATTTTTTTTTTTAAAGAATGAACAAAACACTGTCAAGGGCTCTCTCTGTGTGTCCGGGAATTCTTGCAACACGCATAACTTCCACAATTTCCATCCGATTTTGATGAAATTTTCAGGGATTATGCGGGTTAGGCCCTAGATGGTCCCCTATGAAATTCATTACCAGCCGACCAATTGTAGCCTCTGCGCATGCGTAAACGTGAAATCAATGTTACCCCGTCAATTGCACTATCTTTACATTATCATACATAGGAAATCATAAAAATGAGCTAGAGAAATGGAACGAACAGTAAAATGTAGCTAAATAGATTTAGGACGAAAATATTACTCAAATAAATCGATGTGGTACACGGCAGCGGCACGCCAGAGGAGGTTGTAAAAATGTTTTGCAGATAGCCGTTATCACCTGTTGCACTCGAAGGCCCACTACTCTCCAGTGTTGCCACTGCAACTATGACGGGCGACTGCATTGCACTCTACGGATAACTCTCGAAGCAATGAGACCAGCTGGGGGTCGCTGGGACCAGAATTGAGCCCGCCAGAACGATTTGAATTTCAAAAACGTGATTTACTAAAGTTACCCCAGAAGATCAAAGTAACCCCGATTTACGGTATATAATAATAGACACACTTACGGACTGACTTCAGTACTCTCTCGATAGCATGATGATGATGTCTCGCAACTTGTACTCGACTTGCTAGTTACGACGGATTGCCCAGTAAGATACCTACGTAAACAATTGTATTCTTATCACTAGCGGAACTACCCCTTTAGATTTGGTGCATGATAATCCGGGTCGTTCGTACACAGTCGGATGTCAACAAAAACACTTTTTCCTACTCCGGAGAAGTTCATGCTTACCACCAGGTACCTATATACTCATCATTACCGGAGCTCCAACATTCTCCAAGCAGTGCTTCGTGTAACAGTTTGCAGTTTTAGGGTAGATACCTACTACTATTTGTGGTAATACTGAGAATTTTGAACACATTTGCTACCAACAGTAGGAAACAAGTAGGTATCTGTTTGTATAATTATCAGGTAAATACATTCTATTATAGCTCAAGTTTGTATGTTCTTTACTTTTATTTTAGCAACCATCGTATAGTTCCATCAGGATAAACATTAATAGTTCTGGAGTAGTAATTTTTCGTGATTTTCCTCAATATTGGGAAATAATTATGGGATACTAGCCGGCTACCCGTGCGTTGCACGGTCCCCCACATAGATCCACTCACTTCGCTTGCCGTTTGTTGTCCAGATCCCAAACGCTCGCTAAAGTTGTGTAGAAATTATTAGCAATTTTGGCACCAAATTAATACGACATTTTCAATACTAAGTTTCAACGACCTATCCCAATTTATAAAATCTGAACGATTGAACTACCAGGAAACTATGTGATAACGTTGGAATGGTCAAGTGAAATTCTATTTGAAGGACAACACTACGTTCGAATTTTAGCTGTGAAAAGTAGTGAAATTACGCGAACCTACCCTGTTTACGAATGTGTTTACTCACTCAAAGTCGCTAAGGAAAGCCTCGTCCACGATGAACGAGGACATCCACTGATTTTTAACATACCCGCTGAATTAGTTCGGAACTCGCTATCATTTTGAAATATGAAGGACGTTTGGCTTTGTATAGGGAACAAATAAAACAAACAGACAGACTTTGAGTTTTATATATATAAGATTGATAAAGAATTATGGTAATGAATGGACCTGCAGCAGGTAGGAGGAGTTGTACTCCTATAATATAAGTACCTACCTGATGATGATTATAAAAATAAAAAAATCATTTTTGTTTTCAAATTGTGGGTAGGTACTACCTTTATAGGCTTGATCTCATGAGAGACAAGTCTTTGAAGAATGTGTTTTAGAATTACCATACGCGATTTTGATGAAATTTTCAGGGATTGTACAAATTAGCTCTTAACGGTTCTTTAGGAATGTCCACGTTCTCTCGACTTGACGATCCAATGTCAGAAGGTAGCCAGGAATCATCTTAATGTTTTCTATTGATTATTATGAAACAATTATAATAATTTATTATTAATGAAGCATAAATAAATTTTGAAAGATTAAAACAAAATTATAATAATATAATAACATGGTGAATGCAAAGGGAGAGAATAGCGGAAGATATCCGTTAATTGAACTAGAACCAAATTGTCTAAATGTGTAGCATCTCTGGATTGAATGAGACAACAATTTCCGAACCGCAAACCGTCGCTTTTTGGAACCCGTCGACCTTGGTAGAACCTGAATTATTATGATGAATTCTATGTTCCGAATTCCAGTTCTACAGGCTCTGTTTATCCCGTCATCCTTTTAAAATTGTCGTTACGGACGTTCGATTTGAGGACGGAGGAGTGCGTATATATCCGAAAACCAGCTTGGGAAAGTATAAATACCTGGGTGTAACCTGTTCAGAATTTGAAAATGGAGAGAACATGGACTTCAACTGAAAAAATAGGTGTAGTCTGCCTCACCTTTCAAACCTTCAGACATCGCAAAATAGAATTTCCGTAAAACGTGATGCGTTAGAAAAAAGGAAGGAGAAACCTATTGAAAAGCCTATTGAAGCTACCTAGTAAGTCTTATGCATAATGTATGATCCAAGGGAAAGAGGAAGGTGAATGGGCGAGAAGAGATACGCATGAAATCTCATCGCTCATCCTAACTCCCAAGCAATTCAGATTCCAGGTATACGAATCAAAACAATCCAGTCTTTTCAGTCTCATTCGCAGAGGTTTTTGGATTAAAGTATGATTGAATTTGAATATGCGGGAGCATACCTAGCGGAAAATCTGGTATCACTCTTAGGCTAAGGATCATTATTGTCCCCCAAAATTTAATTTCCCACTCATCGCTTATCGGTGTCACATTCAGGGAATTCCCTCCAATAATATTTTTTTCCTGTAACTGTTTTGTTCATGAACGTTCCAGGGATGGTATGAGCTGAACCGAACAAGTCTGTCAGCTCATGTAAGCTTTCGAACGTAGTGCTTACTAAAGTAGTTTTTTATGGAATCATGGTTTATAATCGTAGAATATTAGAGGTACAAAAGTAGTTTATACACACGGTGATTCCAAATCGTCTGTGAATACGATTCCACACATCATTGCCTTGTTAACGATTGACGATTGGTATGCAAATTTAACCAACCAATTGAACCAATAAAAAATTATTTGATTCGATTTGAAGAATAGCAAATACTATGCCATAATGGGGAACTTGCATTATGGTATACCTAATATTTGTATATTATGATATATTACAACCATGGGTAGGAATTTTGCATTTTGAACCTCAACATCAGATTCGGCGCCCTCGAAGAAGTCATTGTGCAAATTTTCAGCGTGAAATTACTGTTGGTTTGACCAGAAAGTGTGTTGAAAGGGACACAAAAGATGGGAGCTGAGGGACCCACACAGGCAGGGGGGTTGGTGACGTCAGTTAGGTTGAAATTACAAGACCCATTTTCGGTATGTTTCAATCGTCGGATACTCCTCACCTTTGCACCTTTTTGGAAGGGCCTAATTAAGATCTTTCAAATTACGAAATAAAATACACTGCCAAGGACATGGCACAGATGCTTCCCCGTGGCCTTCACAGTAGGTATTCCATCATTAAATTTTCAGAAAACTAGAAATGACCGGTTTTCCAGGCTCATGACGATAGAATGCTGGGCAATCAAAAATGAAAAAATCGTTATTTATGGGCGATAAAAAGAACGAGGGCAAACCAATTTAACTTTAAAATGTTATAATGGATTTAAACCCGCCATTTACCCTCACGCATCGGCTAAAATTCACCGGAAAAACGGCGTTTCTCTAGTTTCTACGTTTAGGCCTGATTGAAAACGTGACATACGAAAACAGTGTTTACAAACGTCATAAGTACTGGTCATAGAACATCAAATTGTAAGGGTGGGCTTCACAATTTATTCTTTCTGCTCGAATGAAAAACGTCTGTCAAGGCTGGTGGGCAGTATAGCTTCACCACTTTTGTAACATGGAAGTATAGAATCGGTTAGTGAACAGCGTCAACAAATTTGAAGTTTGCGTTTGCGTAGTAGCTATCACTGATCGAACTGTGATGAAATTCATAAGTCTTGGATCAGCCCCCAACTACCATCCGAGTGTGAGCGAAATCGGTCCATTAGGAACTAAGATATAGTAGTTTCAGGAAATTCACGTTTGCGAATGCGCACACGCTACTAGTGTTCCAATAGTTATGAAAATAATACGGCACTGTCTAGAGGCTACCCCATACAATTTCTGAAAATTTCACAGCATTTAGTCGATTAGTTCCAGAGTTATATCCGTGGAACACATTTCAACATTGCGCAGTAGATATTACTGATACAATCTTGTCGATTATGGTATTCATCAACTACAAACCGGATTTAAGCGAAATCAGTCCATTATGAACTGAGACATCGTAGGTAGTTTCAGGAAATTCACGTTTGCGCACGCGCACTCGCTACTAGTGGTCTGATGGCGATGGAATTCATAGGGGAACCTCCAGGGTGAAAATCGCTCAATCCCTGAAATGTAAATTGGTCGAGTAGTTCCGTAGCTACTCCAATCGTTACTAAACTTATAGGTGATTGTGTTGAAGTCAGCCCCCCACTACCCTCCAAATTTGAGCTAAATAGGTCAATCACGAACTGAGATTACGGGGTTTCCAGAAATTCACGTTTGCGCATGCTCTCACGCTACTAATTTTAGTCCGACGGCGATGAAATTCATTTTGGGATGAACCCGCACAATCCCTGAAAATTTGATTGAAGGTTATGGCTGTGGCAAGGAAATGTGGACAGATAGACTGACAGACACGAAACCAAATGCTTTCACGAGGCCCTAAAACGCAAAAGGCTAGTGGGAATTTTGTTTTTGGAGCACAAAGCTGGAGCTGCCTTGCAGACTCGGAAGCCAAATAACCATGCAAGTTCCCATTACTTGAATTATATACCTTGGGTACATAACTGTATCTTCTGAGGAAAAAAATTGAATAAATAAATAAGCACCAAACAAACAAACTAGGTAGATAGGTTTTATTTCAACTGGCTTGAGTTTATGAGGTTTTATTGGTGATCAGCGTGGAATTTCCTACATGGGAATTACCTAATAACACCTCGAATTCTCTTCAAAAGACAGTAATGGTCACACTATAATCATAGTCTTTTCATAGGTAAGTATTATAATACCCATTCCACTTGTTCATTCACTAAAATTTTCATAAGGTATTTTTACTTTCTTCTTTGCAGGATACTGTGATTTTTGTATTTTACTAATGGACCCTAATAGAATGGTCAAGTTATTCCAGTGGAGCGGATATAGAAACAATTTATCACGATTCTCTCCTACTTGCAGACATACTTCCACCTACCTCCCTCTCACACAAATAGGTCATTAATCACAATAGCAATTAGACTTGATAAATCATTCGTTATGCGGGAGCCTATACTGGTCTCGAGATAATGAACTTTTCACAACTAAATTATTCACAACTTCAACAGAGTAGTCAGTTGTGGGGTGGATTTTCATTCATTATTCATAGATAATTTATGCTCTCGTTCAAGATGTAGCGTTATAGCTACCATTTATTAAATCAGAAAGTAATTCTAAAAAATCCCAGTATACTTGATCCAGAAAGGGGTGTTAATGTAATCTCTAAACGAACGAAATAATAACATCGTACACCACAGACAAAATTCGCTGCCTTTATGCTTTAACCACAGTAGCGATGAGGTCCTATTCTTTTTGTTTAGTTACCTATCAACATCCGGAATTTTCGAATTCCTTTTGAAAGTTTTTCCTGTTTTACTTCTTTACTACCGAATCTAGGAAGCTATGTATGTGTGCAAGAAAAAAAAAGAAAAAAAATCGGCGCTCCGCGCCTAGCCAGGGGGCGAGTATTTTTACATACTTCGGACGAAATTATTGAAACACAGAATGTGTTTTAGCTCACGTTTTTCACATAAACCCGTGAACTTCCACCACTAAATTAAACTTCCTCCCACTAAATTTAAATTAACCGCTTTAGGAGTCGCTCAGCTGATCTGAGAGCTCCATTTTCGA